>PVJN01045397.1:0-16911 GCA_004026805.1 Lasiurus borealis
AAAAAAAAAAAAAAAGTAAAAAAAAAAAAAAAGATTTATTTTAAAAATAAATAAATAAAAGTGGCTTAAATAAAAAAAAAAATGTAAACTTTAAATGGCATGAAATAGCAATCTTAAAAATATATATATATGAAAATGTGGCTTTCCCATCCTGCAACAGGACATATACAAGTAAAGAAGCAAGTAACACAGATAATACTTAATTGTTTTGGGGTTTTTCTTTTAATGAGGATTATTAGGTTTGTAGATAGTACCAAAGAAACCAGTTACTTACTTTTAGTGCTGCTTTGACTGTTCATTCAACAAAACATTTATTCTCCATTAATAATAATTGCTAGCTCTTTGTTATGCAATGATAATAACAACAATAATAATGATGATGATGATAAAGAAACAGCAAGAAAGGGGAGGAAAAAACAATATATAGCCATAAAGGTAAGAACTACCAGCTCCTTCCTGAATCTTCCTGGTCTTCCTCTAAATCCCTCCCGCTGGTGCTGAAACATCCCAAACCTGTCAGATCTTTCAAAACAGACATGTCTCTTAGCCCAATGCCACCATCCACCTCTGAAATGACCTTTCTGCCTTTCAGAACTCAGATTCTAGAGATTTTTTCCACTCTCTCTGACTAATCTTTATTTCGTCACTCTCCTCAAACCAGCACTCTCTGGCTTTAACATCCCCATGTCACAGAACTCATTCTTGCTAAATTCACCAACTGTCTTGTCCCAGATCTGTGTTTGACAGACTTCCACACTCTTCTCTCAATGACTGCCGTGGCCTTTTCCCTTGCACTCACAGATTTATCCCCGTCCCTCATTTTCCTGACATCTTATCCCTTTAGTTTTATTTCTACAGTCTCCTTAGTTGTTCTCTCTTCCCTAAATCTAACCTCTCCTGTAAAATTAGTGTCTTCAGAGCTCTCCCGTCACTCTTTTTGTTCTCTCCAGCCCTCTCCCAGGATTTAATTACCATCACATGGTCCTGAGACACAGAACTAAACCGTAGTTTTCTGTACTCTTCTACCTAATGGGCATCTTCCTCTTGGGTGTTCTGCAGACACCATCCAACTCCATGCAACCAAGGCTGAATCAGATATCTTCCCTGCTTTGATTTGTCCCACTGGCATAAAAGGAGGCTTCACTGTCATTCCCTAAGAGTGACTTTCCTGGACTCCTCACCATCTAATTCCCACCTCCTGCCCAACCCCATATTCCCCCCGCCCCATATACACCCACACACTATTCTTTCTTATAGCAGCCTGTTGTTTTCTTTTATAGAATTTATTTTCATTGTATTTGGACATTTTTTTTGTATCTGTTTGTTTAATTCATCACCTAACTAAACTCTGAGCTTAAGGAAGATATGTCCTGATTGCTTCATCTCAGCAGGTAGTAAGGAATCCAGAATCTTTTGTTAAGAAGACTTTCTTTTAAGAAGCTTATTATTCCAGGAAGCTTTAAATGAATAAAAACAGGATTTTAGCTTTTATTATTTTACTGTTTCTACTTTTAGGAATTCTTATAGTACAAATTTATGTAACAGATGGAAGCATACCTATTTGGTACCAGGATTAGGACAGTGTAATGGACTGTCAGGATGACTACTAAGTAAACCTGAGGGAGAGAGGGCCTGAACCTGAAAAAGAAAGGTGATCAGTAAGAATAGACTACAATAGGAAAAGTGCATCATGTGACTAATTTTCTCTCATTTTTATTATAAAAATGTACTGGGAATGTTTAACAAAGTGTTTATGTATTCCCTTTCCAGGGAAATGACATTTTTCTTCTGAAAACATAAAATGGAAAAAAAATTATATACTTTTTTAATAGAGAAATCTAGCCTTACCTTCTTAATGAATATAAACTTGCAAACACTGCCCCTTTTTTCATTCCCACAGTATCCTCTATGCTGACATTGTTGGATTCACCCGACTAGCCAGTGACTGCTCTCCAGGAGAACTGGTCCACATGCTGAACGAACTTTTTGGGAAGTTTGATCAAATTGCAAAGGTAAGTATTAGTGATTCCCTTTCCCTTTGAAGATATATAAAAATGTGGCTTACTTTTCCTCTGGCCCCTTATCAACTTTTTACAAAAAGTCTCCTTTAGGAATGTTTGTAAATGTGTTGAATTTATTTTCCATTGAGCCTTCCTGTTAAGTCTCAAGCCTAACTCAAGGGTAAGAAATGTCATAGCATGTAGTTAACACATTTTTATCTATTTTTTAAAACTTCTGCTTATATATAATTCAGCACATATATAATAAATACATTTTGAATGATGAGATTTAATTTGCATATCTCTGTGCACTGTGCAATTTGAAGGTCCTTTTTTTAGGCATTTTGATGACAAGGAGTGGGAAACATGGTTTCCTCTCATCTGTATGTATAAAAGCCTAAGGGGCCATCACAACCAAATGGATGATCAAACAGTCTGAATGGGGTGACCAGGCCAGCATAGGGGTTAGTGAGAGATGACCAAACGATTGAGCAGCAGGCTTCATGGGGCAATCAGGCAGGCAGACAGGTGAGCGGTTAGGAGCCAGTGGTCCAGGATTGTCCACTGCTGGTCAGACATCCCCGCAGGGGTCCCAGATTGGAGAGAGTGCAGGCTGGGCTGAGGGATACCCCTCTAGTATACAATTTTCATGCACTGGGCCTCTAGTCCAGTTATAACTACCATATTGTAACTATCATATATTCACATTGTTAAGAAGCATCCTAAAAGAATCCTAAAGTAGGATGCATAACTTCTCCCTAAGCCCTTCATTTACTATTGTCTCACTGTTATTCATTGATCCTTGTGCCACTCAAGAAAGAAGTAAATTCAGTAGTTGCTATTTATATGTTCATTTATAAGAAATTTTATAAAGAGGAAATGATGACAAGTGATCTAAAACCATATTAAACCTTGTTTATTGGGACTGTTAGGGTTTGTAGTGGGAATATTGATAAAACATTTTCTTTCCCCTTCCCTCTCTCTAAAATTGATAACAATAATAATAATAAAATATAGAAAAACAGAGCTGAAGGCAGCACACATTTTTATTTCAAAATATATTACAAAGCTACCTCAATCAAAACAGTGTGATACTAGCATAAAAACACACATATAGGCCAATAAAATAGAATAGAGGGCCCAGAAATAAACCTATGCATATATGGCCAACTGATCTTTCATAAGTGTGTCAAGAATTCACTATGCTTAATATTGCAGATTTCTGTATTCTAGATTCAGAATATCTATGTAGGAAATATGATAAGGTATCCTTATAAAAATATTTGTTTGCCTTTTTATTACTTACTAGAGGCCCAAGTAGGACATCAGTTTAATAAGCATATTATGCTTTTAATATTATAGATGATACTATTATCAGGAATTGCTAGCAAGGCATCTATAGAAAGTACACCCACTCTGCATCAGACAAGGAAAGAATTATGCAAAATCTTCTATAAATCTACAGTATGCTTCAGAACAAAAAAATTTATATTCATTTTATTATTTCAAATGTGTTCAATTTATACATTGAACAAATTTGTGTTAGAAAGAAAAAGAAAATCTGTGTTTGGTTTTGGATTTTTTTATTTTAATGAAGAGTCTATAAGCTAGATGCAAAGATTAGAAGTAAGTGTAAGATTGATGCATATGAATGAAGGTGATCTCCATATTATAAAAACAACTCAGACAAGAAAAATGATGAGTTAGTCTAACTTTATAGTTAATTGGTTGAATTTATCAGAATTGTTTCATTTGTTTTTTATTGGTTGATTTTAGAGAGAAAGAAAAGAATTGGGAGAGAGATTTGTTATTCTACTTATTTATGTATTCATTGGATCTCCTTGGCGTATTGGGACAATGCTCTAACCAACAGAGTTACCCAGCCAGGGCAGAACTGTTTTAAATTACTTGACAGTAATGAATGATGCTTTATTATATGTTGGAAATGTGTATCAGAAGCTACATGTCTGCAGCTAAGAACCTTTTATATAAACGAAGACTGTGAGCATAGTAGGGAATGACATCGATTCTAATTCCAATGACATTCTGGTCATTGTTTTCTGCCCTGGAAGATTCTGTTCTGCATAGAATGTTTCATTTCAACATCAATGTTTGGGGATGTTTACACTAAGGAGAATGATCCTGTCTGTATATTCTTCTGCTAGTATTAAGTGGAAATAATTCCAGAACATTCTCTGTTTCCCCTTTCACTCCCTTTCCCTTCTTCTCCTACTTTGGCAAATGGGCATGTGAGTGATGGTGGCTCATTCTTAATGTGTAGTGAAAAGAAACCCAACTTGTTCTCATTTCTCTCTCCATGATTCCTACTCACTCTGTCAGTAGGATTAGCTCTTGATGATATTCTGCAAATTTAAATTCTCGTATAAGTGCTTTAACACAGCTGAAATTCTGTGGGTTTTTTCTTCAGGAGAATGAATGTATGAGAATAAAAATTTTAGGAGACTGCTACTACTGTGTGTCCGGACTCCCAATATCTCTCCCCAACCATGCCAAAAACTGTGTCAAAATGGGACTGGATATGTGTGAAGCTATAAAGTAAGTATAATGCTTAGTAAGATCTTCTTTAACCATTTAATAATTTCAGTTGCAGTTCTCAGATGCCACTACTTGTATTTATCAGTCTACTGGCAGTAGATGCATTATTGTACATTTAAATGTAAATGTGCAGACTCATTTACTGATATGTGAGTAACTTGATCCAAAGTGTGACTTCTCTAAGTGTTTTGTATTATTATTATTATTATTATTAGCCTTAGATTTTTTTTATTTTATTTTATTTTTTTTTTTGCAAAACTGAGTTAGAAATCTATGGAAAAGGACAGCGTTTGGGTTTTTTCGAAAGTGATTTTTAAAAATTTAAGTATCTTCCCTGATCTTAGGGAAACTGCACTCTTAAGATCCTTCATGATTTCTGACAGATAATCTGACTTTACACAAATTATAAGAAAGTAGTTTTATCACCAGGAAGCAATTAATATATTAACACAGCCCAAAATTACTTCAGCTAGGCAACAATTCTCAACTTTGAGTAGTTTCAGTTATATGTCACCTGTTTGGCTCCTATACAGCTCACAAAGTTTATCCTTAATAGGCTGTTTTGTTACACCCTCAATAAAGGGATCTCAGCCAATTTCAGGAATTCTCTGTTCTCTCTCACATGCAGGGACAAGCATTTCATTCCCATTTGTTAAAGCATAAGGTGAGAATGGATAAAGGAATTTTCATTTTTTAAGATGGTGAGGAGAAAGCACACAGTTGGCATTGGAATTTTGCCAGATCATCTCAGGTTTTGTCACAGGAACCAGAAACATGGGTCTGTGAATGTCTGCCTGTGTTTTCCCCTCCTTGTGTGGACTCCACACTTACTCAGCGCCTCGACCCCATGGTAGAAGCACTTTAGCTGAAGTTTTGGAATGTTCTCAAGGTTTAGAAAGGGGTTTTTTTCTGTTATGAGAATGCAAACTGTTCTTACTCAAGGAAGTAATATTCAGGATCCTGATGTGTTAAGTCATTAAGATTCCTCTTAAACTAGAAAATGTGTTTACTGTTGCAAGTTTTAAGCAATTGCTTCAACATTTTTCTAGAGATGACATAGATTGCATCTGCATGCATTAAAACACTTGGTCAGTGAATTCATTTGAACCTTTAACCAACTCATTTTTCTACAAAAGATGCAAAGGACTTGGAGACTACTTTAAAGAATCAAATCTTAACCAGTCAATTCTGTCACAATGGCCATTGTAGAGTGCCTTGTCTTCCCTTTTTATGCCCTCCTGGCTCTCTGCTGACCACGTTGCAGTAGAGAAATGCCACATGGTTGGAACTGTTCTCTCTCCATGAGTAAAATCTTAAGAACAATTATGGGTTTTATAACAAATTACTTACCTCCCAAAGATGAAACAAAGTAAATTCTTCCAAGATGATCCAGGTCAATACAATAAACTTGTATCTTGTATTGAGTGTCTACATTGCCCCAGGCCCTGAACCCACTGATGGGCAAACAAACCGTTTGAACCAGGTTTGTGATTTCCTGGGGCTGACACTCTGAGAGCAGATGTGAACACAAACGGGAGTGTTAGCTGAGCCCTGGGTGGCTGGAGGACCCAGGAGGGGTTCCTATATCAACCAGAAAGCCTTCGTGGATGAAGAAAAGGTGATGCCTAGGCCACAGTTGGAAGAACAATGCAAACTGGCCCTGTGACACCCACTCCCTGTCAGAGAAAGGAGCCTCAGGGGAGAGGGGATCAGAGAGAGGAACCATCATGAGCAAAGACTCAGAGGTGAGGACCATATAGAGCCTGGGCCGCGATAGCACTCATTGCTGTTGAAGGGCAGAGTGTCAGGGGCAGATCTTCTACATTATGTAAATGTTCTGGCTCTTCTATGGGCAGGAATGAAGGGTTTGGATGGTCTGCATTGTTTGTTGTCTTTGGTGAGGAGGAGTGGAGGATCCATAAAAGGGAGATAGAGTGAGAGGAAGGTCAGGGAAAGAAAGGAAGAGAAGGGATTCGAAGGGAATAACTTTCTTTTTTTTTCAGGAGGCCATTTATTTTTACATTGTAGATTTGTTTCTTTTTATCATTTTTAGCATACTCAAATGATGTCATTTTACCATTTAAGCATGACATCTATGCCTATGTCATTTTAAGCCATTTAAGTTTCATTTACTGCAACCACACCTGGTAACCCTTCCTCTTTGCTGTGTTGCAACCAACATCGTTGTTTCTCTTCCCATAGCTTTTGGGGGTGATTCTCTCCAGGTAACTAGTCATACCTTCCTGTATGCTTCTTTTACAGTAACATGTTAATTGATAAATGTACTTAGCTGGCAGAAATAAATAAGCATTGCCAAGCATTATCATTTTCCCTTAAAGGAAATGTCTCATTTGCCTCTGTTAATGAGTGTGTCCTAAGGTATTTCTCATTTGCCTCTGTTAATGAGACAGTATCCTAAGATATTTTTAACAGCTGTTAGAAGAAAATGGTTAGGGGGATTGGGTGACAAAGTTAAAAGGGATTAGATGAAAACCTCATAAACATAGACAACAATACAATTACCAGAGGGCAAGTGGGGGTGGGTATAGAAGAGGGTGAAGAGGAGTAATCAGAAAGAAAAACCATTTTCTGGCTCAAGGCATTAATCTGCTACAGAAGAATTCATGTTAATATTTCCAACGGTCTGAGAAATTCTGAATAATTGGCAAAGAGTTAAAGGAAGGAGAAGCTGTTCCTGGATGGTGATGTAAGTTGCCTTCTCTTTAGGAAAGTGAGAGATGCTACAGGCGTTGATATCAACATGCGCGTGGGAGTGCACTCCGGGAATGTCCTCTGTGGCGTGATTGGCCTGCAGAAGTGGCAGTATGATGTGTGGTCACATGATGTTACCTTGGCCAATCACATGGAAGCTGGAGGGGTCCCTGGGTAAGGCCTGACATTGGATTTCTCTCTTTAAGTTGGCTGCATGGTTAGAAATGATAGGTCAGAAGGTTAATAACTTCTCAGTCTTGGATGATTTCTATGGTATTTATGCCCTACAACCTCTTACATTAATCAGATAAACTTGACCTGTCAAGTCCTAATTCCACCACCCCCATGACCCATGGTTAGAGACTGTGGATATTAGATTCTAAATTACAGACTTTTACTTATTTGCAAAAGTATGAATAGGGATGTAAGTTGAAAATGTTTTATACTGCAGTGAAGATACAGCATTTCTCTATTATTGGTGACCTCTGAAACCAGTACTATTAAAATGAGAAAACTGTGGCATCTATCTCTGGTTAGATCATATTTCAGACAAGAGATTTTCAATGCAAGTGCTTTAATTTAGAGAAGCATCAGAGCAAATTTTGAGAAAGAAAACTCCTATTCGTATATAGATCAGCATGCTTTCTAAAATGCCTCTGGCCAGCATTTCAAAAAATATCCTTATATACAAAAATTCTTTATGCTCAAGCTTTCTTTGCTATTATTCACCACACCCACCAGACAAATTTCTGTGAGTGCAGAGACCTTCCATTAGGAGTAGCTCCTGACCTCCAGAAGCATCTTTCTAAAGCCCTGGTTAATAGACTGTCATCCTTATCACAGTCCATTTTACCAAGAACATACAGCCTTCCCTTCACTTCTGAAGTCATAGAAATAATCTCCCTCTGTACATAGCCTTATCTATCTTGATTGTGGTTTTAAATGAAATTTCAGACGTGTCCATATTTCTTCTGTCACTCTGGAGCATCTGAATGGAGCTTACAAAGTGGAGGAAGGAGACGGTGACATCAGGGACCCTTATTTAAAGCAGCACCTGGTGAAAACCTACTTTGTAATCAACCCCAAGGTCAGTATTGTAAAGTCTATACTGTAATTGGCCTATGACTTCTGTGATTAAAAGGCAGAGGAGCAAATTACTTGTATAAGTGTTTTCAGTTAAGTAAGCCTTTGCCTCTAAAATGACTTTAAATGCATATGGCATTTTAATTATGGATTGTGTTTTAAATAATGCATTTAAATTTACTTATTAAAGAAACAATTGAAGTAATTGCTCTCTGTGACAGGGCTGCATTGTTAGTCAGTGTATATGTTAATTTGTGGTGCTTCTGGGAACAGCCTGACAGATGGGAAATTAAAGAGCAATATTTTGCTTAGGCCTACAGATGATAAAAAAAAAAAATCTAATGAGATGAAATAGGATAAACATATAAGAAAAGAGAAAATGAATTTCTAAAATATTAACAATAAAGCATCACATATACATTTGTGCAAAGACAGGTGTATACAGACGTGTTTAACTTCCATACAGAACACCTTCTGTTACTGGAAGACCTTCCCACCCATCCAGAAGGCTGGGACCTGACTCCTAGAGCCCTCATGTCCTTTATCCTCTCAACTCCTGCCAAATGAATGTTATTGCTATTTAAAGATTCAGATTCCAAAACTCTGAGTGGTTATGTAACTTACCCTAAGTCACACAGCTTTAAATGGTGCAAATATAAGTGAGAGACACTCCTAAACTGTCAAAACCAGTCTCACAAAGTAAACAGGATCAAGTGCGTGGATGTGTGGCTATCTGCTCATGGTGGCCTCCTTCAAACCCTCCGTTTGCCTTTGGTGGCAAACTTTAGCTCACTGTGACAAGCAGGGAAAACTGTGAGATGATGAGGGGAACCATAAGGAAAAGGCAAAAAATAGAACACGAAAACATTGTGTTCAGGAAAAGAACAGCAAATCGTGGGTAGGTAAGACCATCTAGCATTAGAAAATAGCTTCTATCTGTATTCCTGTTATTTTAGTGAAACTCACCATCGAGAAAAAGTTGGAACAGATCAACATATCTGTTTAAAAATTTACTTTATAAAAATGTTTATTAAAATTGCTATTTTTTTTAAGTTTAAATTATAGGTAACTTTTGCTGCCTGGCGGGGAGAGGGAAAGGACTCAACTCAAACAGCTTATTACACTGCATGCCAGTAGCACTGAAGGAGTGAGGGTAGAAGCCATAGAGGTGAAGGGGTGATGTTAGAGGAAGCTGCTTAGTCAAGGGAAACTTCCTGATGGGATGGAGAGGTTGTGCAGCCTTCCCATGCCAAGTATAATGATTAGTTTCCCACCCTAAGGGAGAACGACGGAGTCCCCAGCACCTCTTCAGAACTCGCCACACCCTCGATGGGGCCAAGATGAGGGCCTCTGTGCGCATGACCCGGTACCTGGAGTCCTGGGGGGCGGCCAAGCCCTTTGCACACCTGCACCACAGAGACAGCATGACCACGGAGAACGGCAAGATCAGCACCACGGTATGTCCCCCCACCTTCCAAAGCATCTCAGCGCTGAAGGAAGGCTTGTCCCCCCAAACCAAAAGGCATGACCTGCCAAAATAACTTCAAATGAAGCAGGTTTACCATCTCTGACTTCTCAGAGAGGCCCCTTAAAAATAGCTGTTAGGATATGAATGAGTGCCAACCCCCCATTGCTAGGGGTTTTAACCCAGAGTGATTTTGCATTATATGTTTATAACCCTAAGACTGTATTATTGAAAACTGATCGTAGCAACTGAATGCAGTTGAACCTTTTTGAAAATCCAGGTTTGTGTTTTGTGTTTTGTTTTTACCATCATTAAGTAAAAACCTGAGCATCTTAATAAAAGAACAAGTGGAAGCATAATGTCCTTGGAGTTTGAACAGCATTATTAAGATAGTCTCTTCATCGCCCAAACGCTCAGGCTGTGGCGGCAGCTATGTACATTCTATTGTTGTAGATCCTTGTTTATATTACTCCAACTTCCAGAGAATAAAGTCTCAAGGTTCTTTACAACAGGGACATTTTCAATAAGATGGCTGCAGTGCAGATAGAAAATAGAAAGAACCATAGAGGAGAGAGAAATAAATATAATTAAGCACTTAGAATAATCCCAATGGTATCATTAGATTTTAACAAAATCTCTGAGTAAAATTTACTCTATCCGTGATGGAGTTGAAGTAAAGAACGGAAATGGAATGTTATGTAATCCCTACTAGCTCCTGAGAAGAAGCATATCAGGTTGTCAGGTAAAAGTGGGCATTTCCAGTCTTCCTGTGTCCCACACCTCCCAGCATGCCGCAATAACACAACGAAGCTCTACAGCTTTAGACTCTGAATTTGCTTTGACTTAGTTATGTTTCTCTTCTCAACTTTCCTTGTTCTTTTTCAAACTAAAAAATAATTATGGCTTGACAGAAGACTGGGACCACCAGACCATCAGTAAAGGAGACCACCAGGACGAGTCCTAGAGGAATTTGTGTTCTATTGGGAAGAGAGAGAATAGAAGTAGGAAACAAAGGAACATGATCATCAAAGGAGCTGCAGAAGGCCATGATGAAGATAAAATGGGATTATTCTGGGTAGGACAGCTGGGGACATCGCAGAGAAGGAGAAGAGGAAATTGGGAAAGGAGGTGGCAGAACAATAAATTCAGTGGTTCTAAGATGGAAATGAATGTGGTCAGAGAGGATCCTGTGTGGCTGTAGTGTCATCAACAATGAGCAATCAATCAGGCTGAGATGCCATAATGTATTTGTGTTTAATTCACTCTACTACTAAGTATAATGGGAGGTCACTAGAGGATCTTAAGTGAGGAATGGGCATGGTATACGTAATGTGCTTTGCAATAACGGAACAAGAGTGCAGGGCACCGAGTGGGAATGATGCTCACTTATGCTAAGATTTTAGTAGTGTATACAGTGAGAAGCAAATTCAGGGCCTAATTTGAATGTAGAGCAAGCAAATCAGACTGTGGTAGAGTGGATATGTGTGAAAACGAGGATCAAAGATGAATTCACACTTCTTTCAGTGGCACAGCTGGAAGAATGATGTCATTAACTGCAATGACAAATGCTAGGGAAATTAAGAGATTTAAAATGGAAAAATCAAGACTTTGCTAATGAACATCTTCAAATCAATATGCCTTTTAGAATCTAAGTGCAGCTAGGAAGTTGGCAGCTGGATGTGCAAGTCTAGAATTCAGGGAACAGACCCAAGCTGGAGATGTTAATGTGAGAGGGGTCAGGTTTTAGATGATATTTGAAGCCATGGAGCTGGATGGAATTATCAAGAAGAGAGGAGATCAAAAGAGGAGGCCCTTTAGCATTCAGAGCTGTTAGAGGAAAAGCATCCTAAGATGCTAGGATCAAGTTGTCAGTGAAAGTCGATGCTTTTATCACTCTTATGAAAAATATTAATTTGGATAATTTTGCCTCAATGCTACATTTATTATTAATGCTAATGGCTAATAACCATATCTCTCATTGTGTTTGTTGTTCATCAGAAGTTGGTTGGTTGGTTTTCAAGAAATGTGGGAACCTCTTCCCACGTCCCGCGTAGTTCAGGGTTCCAGGTTCAGAGTTCGGGTTCTGAAGGAGGCCGCACGCAAACAAAATGAGAAACTAGAAAAACATTAAGTTGGCAATATTGGGGGCTAGGCGAGAGCCTTCCTCTAGTGCAGTGGTCTTCAACCTGTGGGTCGTGACCCATTTGGGGGTCGAATGACCCTTTGACAGGGGTTGCCTAAGACCATCAGAAAACACAGATATTTACATTACAATTCATTAACAATAGCAAAATTACAGTTCTGAAGTAGCAACGAAAATAATTTTATGGGTGGGGGTCACCACAACATGAGGGACGGTATGAAAGGGCCTAGGCATTAGGAAGGTTGAGAACCACTGCTCTAGTGGAAAGGACTACCACTTGCTCTGATCTTTTTCTCCCTTTTATTAAGGCTTTGGAACACATCCATAGCCTTTAGGCAGGAAATTATAATAACAGGAATTAACATCAAACAAACAGGTAGAGGCTGCTTCAGCTAACAATGTTTCAACTAAACAGTGAGTGATTAGCTCTGACCTTTCAGAGCAATTAAGGTTGACCAGCCTTCTGTTCTCCTGTTCATAGTGAGAAAATGTTTGGTTTCCGGCAAAGAAATAAGAACCATGTATAAATATTAGAACATGATTTTTTCTTCTGTTTCTTATGTATACCTGTGAAAACATTGTTGTCCAGGTGTTATTGATATTGTTATGGTTATTTATTTCTCATCAGTCTTATTGTCCCAGGATTTAACAGTGCCTGTCTCCCCCATTATCTCATCATGGGGCCACAGGAAATATTTTACCTGATTTTAATCTGTTATGTTAGTGAAGATGCCTCCTTCAAAGGAGTGTTGCAAGGTCTAGTGCTTTAAGCTTCCAGAAATTTATGAAATCATAGGACCTCTTGAATAAAATTTTCTTAACTGGATGGTTTCACTAATCACGGATATAGAACCTAGGGCCTGTTTTAGCAGCAAGATAGGATATCTTAAGAAAATTCAAAGGCTTTGTTTATCACATGAAGCCCATATGATGGTTACTTAGCTGTGATCCTCATTCACTTTCAGAAATGATTAATAATTGTTCTTATTAATACATCTCAAGATTGAACAGTTATCATTGCCAGAAGTTATTTCTTTTATCCAATCCCTTATGCAGAGCTCCATTGATCCTTGGTTCAACATTGGTAGATCTGGTGAATAATGTATTATTTTACTTTATGTAAGAAAACTTGGAGTTTAGTGGGATATTTTTTAATGCTTTAGCTTTTCCTAGGTAAATGTATTCCCTAACCTTGGAGATAAAGCAGCAAAGAGAAGTTTCTTTAGAACCATTTTGTTTTTATTTTAATTTCCACTGTAACTGTATGAAAGTGAATCTTGTGGGTTTTTTAAGTCTACTATTGAACATTAACAGTGGTTATCTCATTGATAAACCCTAACTGGTGTCTTACTCTCATTCCATTTTCAGGAACTACCAGCACTCATATGTCAAATCTTTATTTTTCAATTACAGTTTACATTCAATAATATTCTGTACTAGTTTCAGGTATATACAGCATAGTGGTTAGACAATCATATACTTTACAAAGTAGTTCCCCCAGCATACATTCTTAACCAATGGCACCACTTCTCAACACAGTTTAATGATAAGGATTGACTATAGGCTTTCTGGTTATGTTTATGTTTTAAAGCACTTTTAAATATTTTTCTTATGTAAGCTACAATTTCAAATGCTTGTAAGCTGTTTATATAACTCTAATAATGATTTTTCTGTAGACCATTGTTTGAAATCATATCTTCGAATATTAGAATGTAAATGTTAAAAATCCTACAACCAGTCTTATACTTTTGGCATCCACCATTTAGAGATGGCGCCAACATTTTAAATATAAACTGAGTTTTTAGTCTTGTTTTACATTTATAGTTAAATCTTTGTTCCACATGAGTAATTATATTTACCTAACTGTAATTTCTCATGATAAAAGAAGAAATACGTTTTACATAATTATCATGGCAACTAATATCCTTTTTTTGCAGGATGTACCAATGGGCCAGCATAATTTTCAAAATCGCACCTTAAGGTATGGTATAAGTTCCGTTTTCTAATTTTTAAAAGCTCATTTTTTATTTATTTCTGAAAGTAATTATCAATTATAGTAATTCTGAAGGCTACTCCTTCTAAAAGAGCAGCTACTTGTGAAGAGCCCTATTAAATTGCTCTCAAGCTTCTAAAAATAGGATTATTAGTATTTTGTTATTAGAATTAAGAGAGGAAAAAAGAAAACACCACCTGGTAATCACTGTAAAAGTTGAAATTATTTTCCTAAAATGATTCTTCCTAATATTAATATGTACCAAAAAACATGGAATTTTCTTAAAATGAATATGGTCCTTAAAATTACATTTTTCTGTTTTGAATCTTAGAGATAAAAGCAAGATAAGCCTAGCCTTTCTGTGGTAAAAAGTAGGGCTGCCCAACCTCCCTAAAAAGAAAAAAGACAGAAAAAACTTGTCTCCAGGCCCCAGTCACCATCGATGGTAGAATTACAGGCACTAATATCTTTTATTTCCATGTTCCTCTAGCTTTGGGGGGTCAGAGTTATACTTTAGTATTGGTTTGGGAAAGAAGTACTTCTTATTGAAGTAAGTAGGATAATTCATGGGAGGCCCAAAACTCAAGCCAGTCTTTCTTTCCCCATAAAAAAGTGGGTTTATTCTTACAGAAAACACATTGTATCCAAGTAAAAACTAAACACAATTAGGTAGATAATTCCCTGCAAAGCATGACAAGGAGTGCACATCACCCTAGAATCCCTTTAGGTAATTTTGTTGTAATGAGCTATACTTTATATTTTGTGTAAAACCTGAAATTTTAACATTGAGATAGAACACCCATAGTCCTCTGTACAGGGATAATTGGGTTCTTGGACTTTTGAGGCATTATGTTTGAAGTGACAAGTGCCATATTAAAGAGAACTCCAGCCAATTTAAAAAATATTATGGACCCCACAGCATACCTTGAGAGTGTGTGACTCTTCTGGCCAAGCAGACGCTAGCAGGTCTGTGAGCAACTGTGCACAGAAATTCTGTGAACATCCTTTCACTCTCTTCTCCATGTCTCTTCTGTTGTCTATCTGCCCCTCCCTGAAATTGTGCTGCTAGAACCTGTTTTCTCAAATAACAGCAGGAACTACTGGAGCACCAGGGTTATGTGGGCAGTATCTTCTGGGATGAATGCTGTCTGAAAGACAGTGATCAAAAACTATCATTTGTATCTGGACTAGGCATGTGGAAAATTCAATTTCATCCTTAGTATTCTTCCAAGGTAGACACTATGGCCATTATCCTTGAAGAAGGGAAGACACTGAGGTGCAGAGGATTAAGCAAATGCCCAGAGTCGGGCAACTGGCAAAGGTGAGGCCAGGATGTGTGCTCTGACTCTGTGGTGCAAAAGCCTGCGCTTCTCACTGCTCTCCTGTCCTGTTTGCCTTCCTAAGTATCCCCTCCATATCTGTTCCCCTTTCCTCTGTGGTGGGTGATCTCTGATGACCCTAAAGACCTCATGGAGATAGTTTGACTTTCAAATCAATCTCACCTAGGCTTCCCTTGTACACCCTGGCTTTATACATCATAAAACCTCTCTGAGCCTCCAGCCTGGCCATGAGGCAATGTCACATGCTATTGAGGCATCATCTGAGCTAACACACAACCTCTTCCTTATCTCCTTAGATATAAAAGCCTATGTGTGAGGATGGGACAAGTAAGAGAAGGGAGAGATAATGGAAAGAAGTTGGAAAGAAAGAGGGGTAGGGGACACTGAGAAATGGGGAGGACAATAGTGAGTCCCAGAGTCAGGATCAAGGACTGTAAGGTCATAAATTCTAAATGTCAAAGGAACAAAGCCCTGGTTGGGAAGTTAACTCCTGGTAGGAATATTATGAGACCCAGCAGTATCTATTATTTCCCTAGCAGAAGTCACTAAAATTACAGGAGCAAGAAAACTGCGTAGAGGTTAATAATTTTTGTCCAGATAATTAGTGAATACAATGGTGCAAAATCATATGCACTTATTGGCTACTGCATGTGCCATGCTTACTGCATTGACCGCTATACAGGCATTGCCCAAGCTAATCCCAAAACAGATTCATGAAGGCAATACCATTGTTAGCCCCAGGAAGAACATTGAAGGATTTTTTTTCTGAGAATTCAAGGACCTGCAACTGTTCCTTCTTAGACTTAAAGATGTTTGAGAAAAAGAAAGCCAACAAATTGAAGTCAAAGAGCTCAAGTCCAGTCAAGGGCTGATTAAAAACAAAACAAAAGATCTAAAGTAAAGATAGCTCCTCCCTATAAATGAGAATTAGGCAGACTAGATGATTGCTAAAGTTCCTGGCTTTAAAATAAAAAGATAAGTAATTTGTCTTCTCCAGGGAGCTTGGAATATGGCACATCAATATCTCTTGGCTCTGTATCTTCATCTAGATCACTTACTATTATTCTGGTTTTGAATCAAGATTGCCTTTGTTTAAAGACAGGACTTGAAGATACAAATCCACAGATACTCATGGAATTGTAATGCCCATCGTCTCATTAATGATGCTTCTATGAGATTGAGTACAGATAACTGTGATGTTGCATATTGATTGGCTCTTCTTGTCTATATCTAGAGGCAGTTCTGAACTCAGAAAAGTGTGATTTTTATTCCAGAATAGAAAGTCTATTCAATTGGTAATTTAACCAATCAGAACACAGAGAAGTCATGTGCTCTTTTCACATCCCACTCAGTGACCTGTCACACCTAGACTTAGGCCAGCCTGTGCTTTCACTCTTAGCAGGTGCTTAACTTTTGAAAACATTTATTATTTTGGTTTTCTCATGCTAATTGTCAAATTAACCTTGTGAAACTCATTATGATTTTAGCATAATTTATTTACAAAGCATATTATGGCTGAAGGTTATTTGCTTCCACCACCAAGTGAGTGGTCTGCAAATATAAGTGGGGTTTTCTGTGAATTGTGTTTTCAAATACTGAGGAACATTTAAATACATACA
>PVJN01045398.1:0-16911 GCA_004026805.1 Lasiurus borealis
ATCTTTACCTTTTTCTTCTTCTTCACATTTTTGGATTCTTTTTTATTTTTGTTTTTCCACTTGAGTGTTTTCTGCTTCTTCGTATTTCAAATCTTTGACTTGATTCTTGTGTTCCTCTAGTTTGCTGTTAGGTCTTTATAATATTTTTTATTTCAGTCAGTGTATGTTTAATTTCTAGTTGGTCTTTTTTCATCTCCTCGGAGTCTCCCTAAATTTATCCCTTTTCTAGGAAATTCTTGAAAAACCTTATAACCATGGTTTTGAACTCTATATTCAGTCATTTCTTTTTCTCCATTTCTTTCTCTTGTGATCTATTTCTTTGTCTTTGCATTTCCGCTGCTTCCCTGAGTTGGTAGAGTAGTTTTGTGTGTTAGGTGTCCTATATGGCCCAGTAGCTCTGCCTCCCTAGTTACCTGAGGTGGACTCACTTTGGTGTACCCCTTTGTGGACTGTGTATACAGCCCTGTTATAGTTAAGTCTTGATTGTTGTTGGTATCAATGGTGGGGGGAATTGACCTCCACGCCAACTGGTTGTTAGTATTAGCTGTGTCTACACTGGGAGAACTTCTGTGCTGGAGTCAGCCTTATGATACAGGACTTGCAAAACAGCAAAAGCTTCTGTGTCTAGCTTGGATGGGTTGGAGTCTCAGGGCTGAGCAGATAGCCCTGGCTTCCTGTCAGTCTCAGTGTCCCTCTATAATTGCTGCAGTGCCTCCAGACCTCTTCCTTTCCAGCTCCCCTGAGTTTCCTTGCACTTTAGAAACTCATATGAAATTGGATCCCCAGGGTTTCACTTGAAACTGGGGTTCAGTGCAGTTGGAACTGGATTTCAGCACAGCTGGAAGGTTCTGTCTTCTTCCCAATAGAAAAAGCCAAGCAGTACAATCAGCAGTCAGTAATCTTTGCATGCAACTACAGACCTCTGCCTTTCTTGGCTCCCCTAAGTTTTCATGAATTTTTCCCTTTTCACAACAGTCCAGACTCCCCCTAAATGAGTCTTGCCTGGAACTGGGGTTCAGTGCAATCTTAAGTGGGGTTCAGTGCATTTGGGAGTTTCCATCTCAATCCCACTAAAAGAAGCCAGCCAGCCCCCCCCCTGCCGCCCATCCTCTCCACGCACGTGTCTCTGCACCTCAGCTTTGGCAGCTCCTCTGAGTCTCCATGAGCTCTCTCTTTCCTTTGAGATGTAGAATTTCCACTCAGCCAGCTTTCCTGTGGTTCTGGATGTTGTCCATTCTGTCTTTTAGCTGTACTTTTAAAATTGTTGTGTGAGACAAGAGTTTAGGTGTTCAACTATGCCACCATCTTGGTTTCTCCTCTCTAGGATATTTTTAATTATATAATGAAATAAAGGGTTCTATAACTCCAAATACTTTATTTCCAATAGAATTTTTAAATATTTTTCAAAATTAAAAAAGTACTTCAGTTCTCTGTTTAGTATAGCAAATCAATGTTTCTCTCTCTTCCTCTTCTCTAAAAACAATAAATAAAAATATTAGCTCTATAATATATATTTTTATGAAATTTCTATAATTCTTTTTCCACTAAATCATTTCTTTCTCTAGTCTTCTTCCTTTTATTTGTTTCAAAATAATTGTTTCTTTTTACTTTTCAATCATTTAGAAACTTTTCATATCTCATGATTCAGAATGTCAGAGTTCATTTTATTTTACAACTCTGTGTATTACTAGCACTTGTCTAAATAACTAATTAACTGTAAAATCTAATTAGATTAATATATGCAGCTTCATATTGAATATGAAGTTCAATAAAGTATATCTTTTTAATGAGACTGTGGGTTGAGATTTCAGTGAGTTTATCATTAATACAATAATATTTGCTCTGACTTTTGGTTTTAAAAAATCAGACTCTATGCATGCCTCTATATTATCAAGTTTTTAAAGGCCAGACAATGATTTTCCTAAAGAATGTATTGTTTAGGGAACTGTGTACCTTTCTCTAAAGTATCTAGATAATGCCTTAACTTAGAGAAGGACAGATTCATTCAACTATACTGTATAGCCCCACCTATTCAGCCTTACCCAACGTTTTATCAAATTATTTTAGCAAAATATAAAGTTTATACATTTGTTAGTATACCTATATGATTATTTAGGCATTCATCTTTTTTCCTCTCCAAACTCAAATGCACTTGATTAATAGAATATACCAGGAAAGCCAGTCTTTTTGGGGAAGTTAGCATGTTCATCTAAATATAAGGAATTCATCCATGAGGTTGCAACTTAGTGAAAATGAGAACATATGGAAATACAGGTGTTTGGTTCTTCGTGGCTGAATTATACCTACATCACGCATTAGTAGTTCAGTGTAACCTAGGCCTAAAGCTTGTATGAGATCCCATATCAGGTGATTCTACTTTTTATTTATAAGAATTGTTTTTATTGAAAATATTTTGGGAAAATTCTGTGGGGGCATCTCATAGAAAAATTATGTTATAGGTTATAAGTGTAACAGATATGCAAGCTTTTCATGAAACGGCAATGAATTTATAAACACTCAAGTCATGGTTCTTTTTATTTTGCCACAGGGTAATATTATCAAGACAAAATAAGTTGCTCATGGACATAATGGCAAAATACAAGAACCCAGTTACCACATCTTCCACAAATATCCAGAATTGGACAGCTAGCTATCCACAAACAAAAACTTCTAAAGTCCCGCTTAGGAGAGTTTAGCAACATCAGGGAACAACAACAAAAAACCCTGAGAATAACCACATAAGAAAAGAAGGAAAACAACTTCATTTTGCCTTCATCATCATACCCCCCAAACTGACATTGTTCAGTGCCCGAAGAAACTTCCCAGCTGGTAAGAAATTCTCTCACCTGCAAAGGAAGAGTAGGATGAGCAACCAGCCTATCAGAGCACTGTCTTGCTTCAGTTGAACCCACCCAGATGGGCAGATAGGAATAAGGATTAAAAGCAGGCATGTAGCAGGGGGAGTGTTTGTGGTTTACGGAGACGTGCTCTGCAGATACTATAAACATGGCAGCTTCCACCAATGACAAAGTCACCAGCCATCACAACTGTTGCAGCTCTCCCTCAGCTCTTGACAGTTGTCACCACAGGTTTTTATGTTAGCTAATGCCAGCGTAGTCTCTCTCTGCACGTCCAGCTGTGCACCTACATGTCCCCAGCCTAGCTTCCATTACCAGCCTCAATGGCAGTGTGCACATCGAAAAGGAAAGCACACCAACATCAGGACCTCTCCTCTGTTCCTAAGTCCGGGTCAAGTTCTTCCATCTGTAGATAGCCCTTCCATCTGTGAACCTGCATGTTTCCAGTCTGACCCTCATCACTTGCCTCCACAACCATGTTCACACCCAGGGACAGATAATGTGGCCACAGGTGAACACACGGATGCACAGGGACCCCACAACTGCTTATGGGACCAGACCATGTTCTGCCTTCATCACTGGCTGGCAGCACCAAGTAAACATATGTCTAGCCCCCTCATCTCTGCACCTGCATGCCCCCAGCCTGATCTCTATCACTGGCCTCCCCTCCAGTGTGCACAGACAGGGGTAGAATATGCAGCAACAGGAGAGTACATTGGCAGCCAGTGCCTCCACAGCTGCCACCGCTATAGTTGGTTCCAACCTTGCTAACTGCCCTGGCATCACTATGCATGTGTCTGCATCTGGCCTCTGGCACTCCACAGCTGGACCTCACAAAGCATAGTGTGAACACCACTGGTTCCAGCCACCAGTGCTCTGGTTGCTAGTTTCTGGACTGTAGGGCCACTTAGGATTCCAACAGCCACTGCTGACCCTCTTCAGTGCTCAGTAAGGATAACACAGTTAGTACTGGGGATGCCAGTTGCCTGAATCAGAGAGATATCCCCTCCCACGCCCCGGCCCAGAACAGGTGTCTCCCCTATACCACACCCTGGGTTACATCACAATGTGATGTACCTTCATCTTCAGGTGAAAGGTTTCCCTTATTGAAATCACTGCAAAAAGTCAGAAAAAAATGACTGCTTTTTCTAATGTGTGGGTGTCAACGCAAGGCTATAGGGTTCACAAAGAATCAGGGAAAATATGTACACCAAAGGAATACAGTAAAACCCTAGTAACTGACCTCCAAGAAATGCATGTCAAAGAGTTTAAAATAATTATTATTCTATAGATGCTCACAGAGCTACAAGAGAACATAGATGAACAATTTAATGACTTCAGAGAAATACAAGAACAAACTGAGAAGTTCAACATAAAAAGGAAACAGTTTTTGAACTAGGAATACAAAGACTAAACTGAAGAATTTAATAGACAGCTTTAATAGCTGTCATGAACAAAGAGAAAAGAGAATCAGTGAGCAGAAAGAGTGATTAAAATTACCCAAAGGAAACAAAAGTTAATATCTCAAGAGGTATCTGCACTCCATGTTTATTGCAGCATTATTCACGGTAGCCAAGATATGGAAACAACCGTTTAATGGATAGAGAAAATGTGAGACACACACACACTGAGGAATATTATTCAACTATGAGGAAGAAGAAAATACTGCTGTTCACAACAACTTCAATGAACCTTGAGGGCTTTTTGCTGAGTGAAATAAGCCAGAGAGAGAAAGACAAATACTGCACTTAATATGTTCAAACTAAAAACATCTACCACATAGAAATATAGAATGATCGTTTCCAGATAAGCCCAGAATTTTTCAAAATTAAGAAAAGTCAAAATAAGTCACAGAGGATAAGAAAAAAAGGGGATAAATATAAAGGCAAATAATAGTAAAAATGCTGAAAACAGTAGGTAAGTATACTATGAATAAAAAGCAAACATAATAATGTCACCAGAAGTCTTGTGAGACAATCCTATTTTTAAAAACTGGTGAAAACAAGACAAAAAACCCTATCAATACAGAATTATATATCAAGTAAAAATCTTTAAGAATGAAAGGGAAGACTGGCTGGTGTGGCTCAATGGTTGTGTTTCCTATGTACCAAGTGGTTTCTGGGCTTCAATTCCTGGGAGGGCACATCCTCAGATTGCGGGCTTGATCCGGGGGTGGGATGGTGGAGGTAACCAATCAATGTTGATGTTTCTATCTCCCTCCCTCTCTAAAGTCAATAAAAATATAGTTTTAAAAATGAAGGGGAAATAAACTGCTAAGACCTGAATTATAAGAAATGTTAAAGTTCATCAAGTAGAGGAAATGTGATACCATATAGAAATCTGGATCTACACAAAAAATGAGAGTGAAAATGAAAAATATGAGTATATTCGAAATGCAATGCTTCAAACAATTAAATAGTGTAAAAGAATTGTTTAAAATAAGTTAGTAACAATATTATAAGACTTGTTGCATAGAGAAGTAAAAATGCATGACAATAATACCATGCATTATTATTGGAAAGTGAGAAGATATATTAATACAGTGTTATCATGTTCTTATAATGTATGTGATTGGTATTTAAAGATGCACTGTGATAAACTAAAAGTGAATTTTAGAAAACCTATAGTAAATATTACAAATAAAACAAAGAGGAACAGTTTAAAAGGCAATACAATAGATTAGTAAAAACAATCCAAATAGAAAAAGAAGGAAAGTACAGGACAAGTAGCAAATATCAATATACATTTTAATATAGCCATATCAAAACTTCTTAAATGTAAGCTGGATAAACATTCAAATAAGAATTATCACACTCAAAAATATAATAGCTAAGTATACACTGTCTATAATAAATTTACTTTAAATAGAAAAAAACATATTAAATATAAACTGATGGAAAAATATATATCATACACACATTAATCAAAGAAATTTGGAGTGTATATATTAACATCTGCTAGAGTAAGCCTCAGAACAAGAAATACTAACAAGGATGAGAAGGACATAACAAAATGATGAAAGAAAATAATTTATAGAGAGTAAATAGATATTTTAAATTTATTTATACCTAACACAGGGCTTCAAACCTATGGAGCAAAAACTGGTATAACTAAAAGTAGAACTAGATACATCTACAGCTATAATTGAAGAATTTAACACTTCTCTCAATTTATGTAACAACTAGGAAGAAATCTCTAAGGATATAGAATACTTGAACATTCAAAACACTGTAAAAATTGATACTTATTGATAATAACACCAAATATCAGTAAGACAGAATCTTTCCAGTGCATATGAAACAGTTCTTATGATATATCTAATTTTATGATATATATGATTCTGAGACATAAAATACATTTAGGAAGTTATGTGGTCAGACATGATACAGTGTATGTTCTCTGACTATAAAAGAATTAAACTAGAAATTAGTAAGAGACAGTACTCTAGAATATATCCAGATTTGTAAATTAAACAATACTTTTAAATAATCCCTGGAACAAAGAAGAAATGACAAGGGAAAACAGAAAATAGTTTGAACTAAGTGAGAATATAAAACATATATTAAATTTTTTGTGATTAAGCTAATGGAGTCCTTATAAGGAAATTAATAGCACTAAGTACTTAAATTAAAAATAAAAAAGGGCTCAAATCACTGGAACTTTTATTTGCAGAAACTTCCACTTGAGGAAAATAGGAAAAGAAAACCAAATTAAGTTGTAAATAAGAAGAATAAAGAAAAAGATCATAATAGCTGAAATTAGTGATTTGTGAAACATCAAAAGAACAGAAAATCAATAAAAGAAATAATTCTTTAAAAAGACCAGGAAGATGGAGAATAGTTGTCTATAGTAGCCAAAAAAATATCTGAGGAAGGAAGAAGGTCATATCCTTTAGATTTTACAGACATAGAAAAGATAATAAGGAAATATCAGGGAAAACTTTTTAATGATAAAGTTAACAACTTTTAATGGGCCAGTTTCAATGATACAGAATAGTTAAATTTATTGAAGAAAAAAAATACATGACCAAAGTATCCTTTTTTTCTATTCAAAAATTGAAGTCACGGTTAAAAATCTTCCCACAAAGAAAACTCCAAGTCAAAGTCACTTATTACACACACATTTTCCAGGTAATGGAAATGGGAAAACATGTCTTCACTTATTTTATGAGGGCAGCATTTCTTTGATACAAAACCATTATCAGAAAAGAAACCTAGAGACCAACATCCCTTATGAAATAGACAAAATCCCTGAAATTTTTTTTAGCAAATCAAAAGTAATAGAGTCTTTTACAAACATATGTGCAAGTGATATGTTAGTAGGCACAAGTAAAAGGATAAAGGGTATGGAGTTAAATTGGATTTCATTCAAATATCAGCTCTAATGCTTCCTGGTTTTATGATCTTGGGCAAGACATGGAATTTCTCCAAGCCTCAGTTTCTCCATTTTGTATGCTGATAACATGTACTTTAGAGGATTAGAGTGAGAATTAAGTAAGTAAAATATAGTTTCTAACCCAAGTCTAAAACATAATAGGTATATTTTTAAATATCTATAATTAGGTTGTAAGTATATTGAGGTGTATGATTTTTATGAATTTCCCATAGGTATTAGCACAGCAGCTTTTACAACTAATTAACTTATTAAAATTGGTTTGATTGAAATAGAACTTTAAAAGTATGTTCTTTTGAATGCTTAATTGCTTTTAATTTGTGTAGAAAATGACTATTATTAAATTTGTAAAAACAGATCAGGTTCCTGAGAATATGAAATAGAAGGAAACAGAAAAATAGCAAAAAAAGATCAACTTTCAGAAACAGAAATTACTGAAAAAAAATAGTTGAGAGGAATACATAATTAAATATTTGTTTACTGGTCCTTTAGCATCTATTTATATCTAAAAACCTAAGTGACTGTTTGACCATTTGACCAGAAGCTATGATGTGCACTGACCAACAGGGGCTAGATGCTCAATGCAAGAGCTTCAGTGACTTTCAGCTGTGGTTCTCAGGTGAATCACTCGGAACCAGAAAGAAGGGAGCCCGATTCTGGGGTGTGTCACCCGAGAACTGTCCTCTTCCAATCCAGTACCCCTCAGCGGATGTTGGAGAGCCAATTTAGGCCTAATCTCCACAGGCCAGGCCAAGGGACTCCACTGGTACATAAATCCCCTATTGCACCAGGCTTCTAGTTTTTTTTTTTTTTTTATAAAAAATTATAAAGAAAAATACCAGCCTGAGCAGAAAATCTGAAGGAAGTTCAAAGAACTTGGATTATTTTATGCCATAATTATGAAGAGTTTGCATTAATTTTGAACCAGTAGAAGAGGTAGCCACTTCATTTGTGAAACTGGTGTTCAACATTTAAAATTGCTCTCAGGCAATTTGCATGTAAATAGATCATCACTTAATTCTCATAGTTACTCTATGAAATAGATATTCATTTAGTAATCAGAAAATTGAAGCTTAGAGAAATTCAGAAAATATGCCAAGATTATATAATGGACACATCTAAAGTTAGTATTAAAGTCAAGTCTGCCATATTTGGGCTTTTTGTTGATGTTGTTACTATATTTAATTTGGTTTTAAATTTTACAAAGTGCTCTAATAGAATTATCTTTACCCTCATAAAACTTTATTATGCATGGTTAAGCCTTTATCATTTTGTAGGTGTCAAAACTGAGGTCAAGAATAAAATTCTCACAAGCAACACCTGGAAACATAGGATTTAATTATCAGTCTCATTCTCTCTGGCTTCATCTGAGTATGGTGAGAATAGAAGGATCGCCTCTCTCCCAAATGTCTTTTGTGAAACTCTACAATTTCCAAATGTTAAGTTTTTTATTTTATTTCTGTCTGGCTTTTTGTTGTTGTTGTTGTTGTTGTTGCCTATGAGAAAGCAACAGTGATAATTATGAAATGACTGATTTTTCACCACAATATAGAATGAAGACTTTAAAGAGAGGGAATGGAAATGACCAAGTCATGCTCTTTGTTTCTACCGCAGACAATGCTTCTGAGTTATTTTATAAAGTCCAATTCTTAATTATGAGTGTGATATATGGGATTATAAGGATCTGCTAAAATAATCATTAAGAAATAATTACCAGATGTGCCATTCACAACTAGAAAATAATATTGATATTGTTTAAACTGAAGGCAAGGATTATAAATCTCTGCCTAATGAAACATGAAAAGAAATAAGTTATATTTCTGTATCATATCAATATACCAACATATTTCTATAATGTTTGAAAAAATGTTTTATTATACACAAATTTAACTAAATAAATAACTAGTACTGAGAAGTTTTTAAAATTTTGGTAGTGCCATTTTCCAGTAAAATTTTAATTTTTTAACTTGCTTAGTCATCTATTCAATTATTTAGATAGCTAATATTAAACTTGTAGCTGCTGTATGCTGGTACAGAAGGAGTATCACTACCAAACTTTGAATTAGGGACTCCTACCTCCCATCAAGTAAAATTTTATTTAAATTGTCCCCATCTGAAATGTTAATAGCTTGTTACTGCAACAGAAGACTACGTCATTGGAGGCAGAAGAAGCAACTATGCTTTTTCAAATCCCTCTATCTTTTAAACTGCTTTCTCCTTCATTTTAGAAACATGAATAACAAGACTCAAATCTGGCAGCCAGTATTTTGCAAGGAATTTATTCTCTCAAAATTTGAGCTAACGTATTTGTTATAACAGTCTTTACAATAAGCAAATGAATGGAGAATTCAAGTGTTAACTGAAGCCATGCAAATTAGCCATCTGGATAGAACAACATTTTCTTACCTAATATTGAACTCAACAGACTTATATGTTTTTAAAGAATCTCTATTTTTCAGCCTTTGCAATATTCCAGCATATGTGACCAATCCTTGTAATTCCTCAAATGGAAATTAACTCTGAGAGTTGAGAAAAAAAAATTGCTGACAAAGCCTTCATTTATTTTTTATTTTATTTATTTTTTTTATTTTTAAAGCCTTCATATTTTTATCTAAATCTTATGACAGTTATTTTGAAAATCAAGAATAGTAGTACTTAAAATATACATTGATAAAATATTTTATTTTACTCAATGCTTTTCTTTTTCTTCCACAAAATGCCTGGAACCCAAAATCATTCTTCCATTTTAGTTGTGTGAATTCTCATGTTTAAGAGCTAAGCTAATGGCAAATGTTAGAGACTGACAAGTGAATTTGACGGGCAGGGAGCTTACGTAAATCAGAGGCCAAAGACATTTTTCCATTTAAGAAGAAACCATGGCATTCTTCCTCCCATGATTTCTTGGGGACTTGTCTATCTACTTGTCTGTGAATGTCACTCCAAATGCTAGGAAAGGGGAGGAGAGGGGAAGGAAAGGCAAACAAAATAAATTAATACCCTATCTTTGGTTCACACATAATATTTGAAATGTTTATTCTAATATTATGACTGCATGTTCCAGCTCTATTTAACTGTCTGATTTTGGCTGCAACAACTCCTGTTCATTTTTCTATTATTCCAGTCAAATAGAACTCACCATTGCTTCCTACACATGCCATATGCTTTCCTTCCTAGGTGCCCCTGCTCAATAGTTTGCATTTTTTATATCTCTCCCCTCTCCCTAGCAGCCAATATGTATTCAGCATTTAAATTTCATTGAAGTATGATTTATGGACATGAAAATGTACTCATTCTATGTGAATGTGTCAATGAGTTTTGACAATTACTACTACATTCAAAATATAGAACATATCCACATATTTTTACTCATGATTCTTAAGTCAAATTCTCACACACTCTAAACCCAAGGTAAAACTGATATGCTTTCTGACACTAGAGATTAGTTTTGCCTCTTCTAGGATTCCATATAAATAGATTTATATAGTATTTACTCTGTCATATCTGGTTTCTATTGCTCAGTATAAAGTTCTTTGAGTCACCTTATGTGCTTGCATATATCAATACATCATTCTAATTTATTGCTATGTAACAATCCAGTGTATAAACATTACCAAAATTTATTCCTACACCTATTGTTGGACATTTGGTTATTTTCAGTTTCTTAATATTACAAATAAAACTTCTCTAAGCATGCATGTATGAATTATATATGCCTTTTATTTCTTTTTGGTAAATGCCTATGAGTAAGATTGATAAGTAACATGATAAATACATGTTTAAGTTTTTCAAAAATTGCAAAAATTGTTTCCTCAAGTGATTGTACTACTTAAGCTCCTATGAAAACAAGTATAAAAGATTCTCTTAATATACATATTCACCAACACTTGGCAAAAGTATTCTTTCTTCACACGATCTTAGCCAAAAGGCCAATAAGCAATATGCACTCTTTCTTATTTTAACCATTCTAATGGATGCCTGGCTAGTGGTATATTATTATGGTTTGCATCTTCCTGATAATAATGCTGAGCATCGTCTTATGTGTTTATAAAGCAATGTAAAGGTATGACAAATAAAGAAAAGTATAGGCTAACATTCCTGATTGACATGGATGCAAAAATGTGCAACAAAGTATTAGCAATTTGAATTTATTAGTATATTAAAAAGACCATACACCATAATCAAGAAGAATTTATTCCTGGGATACAAGGGTGGCAAATCATATTTAAATCAATTAATGACTTAATTGATTTAAAATACAGCACAAATAAAATAGAGGATAAAAACCCTGTGATCATACCAATGCACGCACCCATTTATGATAACTGGATTTTGTCAAATGCCTATATATACTATTCAGCAAAGTGGAAATAGAGAAAACGTATCTCAACATAATAAAGTTCATATATGACAAACCCACAACTAACAGTATACTTGATAATTAAAAACTAAAGTGTTTTTCTTGTGATCTCAAGGAAACAATGCAGGAATATCCCTGTTAGCACTCGTATTCAACATAGTATTAGAAATCCTAGTAACAACTATCAGACAAGAACAAAAGGCATCCAAATTGGAAAGGAAGAAGGAAAACTCTCATTATTTGCAGATGATATCATACTATATAGAGGAACTTTTAAAATTCTACCAAAAATTATTAGAAGTGATAAATGAATTCAGTAAAGTAGTAAGATACAAATAAATATTCTGAAATTGGATACACTTTTATAACTAAAATAATGAACTGTCAGAAAAGGAAACTGAGAAACAATCCCATTTATAATTGCATTAAAAACACAGATCTATACTAGTAATTTAATCAAGGAGGCAAAAAACCTGTATTTAGAAAATTTTAAGACACTGAATAAAGAAATTTAAGATAACAAATAAATAGAAGCATACAGCATGTTCAAGGGAAGGATGATTTGACATCATTAAAATGCCCAGATAAATCTTTAGATTTAATGCACTTCCTATCAAAATGCTAATGGCATTTTTTCATAGAATGTGAACAGCTATTCCAAAAATGTATATGGAACTACAGAAGACCCTGAATAGGTAAAGCAATCTTGAAAAAAAAAGAAAGAACAAAGTTGGAAGAATTATACTGATATCAAACTATCTATAGGAATAACATAATAATAATAAAAAACATTGTCGTTACATAAAAACAAACACAGGTCAATGAGAGAAAAATCTCATTCCAAGAGGCTCAATTAATAGCTGACAAAGGTGGCAAGACATACAATGGGGTAACAACAGTGTATTCAATAAAAGGTACTGAAAGAATTGGATGGATACATTAAAAAAACGAAACTAGATCACCTTCTTACTTCATAGACAAGAGTAGATTCAAGACTCAAAATGAATTAAATACTTAAATGTAAGACTCCAAATGATAAAACTATTAGAAGAAAAGAGGCAGTAAACTGACATTTCTCTTGATAATTTGTTTGCTCATATATCTTTCCAGGCAAGGGGAAAAAATAAACTACATCAAACAAAAAGTTTTTGCATAGAAAAGGAAAAACCATCTGAATGGAAAAAGATATTCCGCAATCATACATTGCAAAGGGGCTAATATTCAAAAGTTATAAAGAACTTGGAAAACTCAACAACAAAATAAACAATTCAATTAAACAGTGGGCACAGGACCTGATTAAATACTACTTCAAAGAGGACATAGACATGGCCAATAGATACATGAAAATATGTTCAACATCACCAATAATCTGAGAAATGCAAATTAAAACCACAATGAGGTGTCTCACACGTGTCAGAATGGCTATCACCAATAAATCAACAAATAAGTGGTGGCAGGGATGTGGAGAAAGGTAACTCTAGTGCACTGTTGGTGGTTATGTGGGTGATGCAGCCATTATGAAAAATAGTATGGAGGTCTCTCAAAAATGTAAAATTGGAACTGCCTTATGACACAGAAATTTCATTTCTTGGAATTTATTAGACGAACCCAAAACATTAATTTGAAAAGATATATGCACCCCTGTTGTTCATTGAAGCATTATTTACGATAGCTAAGAACTGGAAGCAGTCCAAGTGCCCATCAATATTCAAGTCTTCAAAAAGGATGTGATACACATATAAAATGGAGTAACTCACACATAAAAAGGGAATGAAATCATATCATTTGGGGCATGGATGGATCTAGAAGGTATTATGCTAGGTGAAATAAGTCATAAAAAGGGATATACCACATAATTTCACTTATATATGGAATCTAAAGAATAAATTAAAACAGAAACAGACTCATAGTTACTGAGAACAGACTCATGGTTGACAGAGCGGGGAGGGTTCAGGGGCTGGGGCTGGGTAAAAAAGATAAAGGGATTCAAAAGTACAAATTGGTAGTTACAAAATAGTCATGAGGATGCAAATTACAGCATAGGGAACATTGTCAAGATCATTGTAATAATTGTGTATGGTCCATATTAGGGGGATCACTTTTTGAAATTATATAACTGTCTAACCACTATGCTGTACACCTGAAACTAAACTATAATAATAGAAGCATAATATGCTAATTAGAGCAGATGTCCTTCCAGACAACCTTCTGGATGACCTTCCAAACAAAGCTGGGACTGTGAGGGTCGAGGCGGCCACCATGGCAGGTGGGAGCCAAAGCAGCCACCACAGCATCAGGAGCCCGAACCCCTTGCATGAATTTCGCGCATTGGGCCTCTAGTATAAAATAATATTGAATGTCAAAAAAGGAGTCATTTACAGCTTATTTTGATAACTACACAACTTTGCTAACCTGTAAGACTGAATTTCAGCACATAAAAACATTCTTCAAGAATGTTTCATGATGGAAACACATATGTTAAAAACTATCTTATGTAAAATAACTGACATGATCCAGGCAAAAGATTGGCATTCTTTTACTAATATTAAACAAAGCAGCACGTGACTGGGTTCAGAATGCTGACATTCAAGGCAATGAAATAGTCACCTCTGCTGAGCAAATGAGGGTGAGATGAGGTGTAAAATGTACTCTAATGCTCAAAGTCATACCTAAGGACAATATATACACAGTAATGTCCTTTATAGCAGAAAGGTCAAGTCCAGAATCATACAGTGCACCTAACTATATTTTTTCTGTAGTTTATTTCAATCTTGAATTGTTCTCAGTCTTTCCTTAGTTTTTATGACCTTGATAATTTTGAAGATTCCAGACCAGCTATTTTGTAGTATGTCTTTCTACTTGGAATTAACTTGCATTCCTCATGAAGTGCATAAGATACTGTGTTTTTCACATTCTAATCTATAAAGTGGCAAAGTATTTCAATTTAGTTATTTATAATACTCACTTTGGTGTCCCTCAGGCTTCTTCACTGTAAGTTTACTAATTTTCTCCTTAGAGTTAATCAGCATTTTGAGAGGAGTTACTTATATAAATACCCCATTCCTCATTAAACTCCCAGTTTTTCCATGTATTTTATTTGGACTGTTATTTTATTCAGTGGGTTGCAATTATTATTAACTATAATATTAAATTATTATTATTATTTATGTTGACTTGAAATGTCTCTCTTTGGCCAATGGGAAACACCTCAGGCTGGCTCCTATATCCTTTTGACATATTCTTATCATTTTAGGATCAGTTCTTTACTTTATAGCCTGAGATGTTCTGGGTTTATCTGTTCTCTTCCCTGCTGTGTAGCCTTGTTCCTTTCCATTCCTTTTGAAGTGAGAGGCATGACATTTTCCTGAAAAAATTACAGAATCAACTTTTGGATGGAAGTGAAAACTAAAATGATAATTGAAATATAGTCTTACAAATGATTTCAGTGCAGTTTAGATGCATTTCAAACTCCTCAGAAACCCGTTTTGGAAAAGTCGTTTTATTTTTCTTCTCCATTATTATCACCAAGATGTTTGGCTTCTGAAGAGCCTTGACTTATAGTCACTGCTTTTCCAGATTTTAGAGTCTCAGGGAAGACTATTGGGTGAAAATCCGTAGACCAATAACAACTAAAGTAAGACTCCCCAAAGATGGGAGGATGAAACATAGACATATTTAGTCACTGTCCTATTCTTTGATCCAAACAGAAGAAACTGGCTTCCTATTTATGTGATTTAATATGACCTAAAGGCAGAATTGCCCGAGTTGAAAGCAGTATTTATTTTCCTTTCTTGGGACTTGCTACAAAATCAATAAATGGCATTAAGTAAAATTTTCAGTTCAAAAAAGTGTCTCAGTCTGTATTATGAATAGAGAAATAGTTATTGACTGGATTTCTCAAAATAGAGTTATAAAATACCAAAAAGATCACTCGGGTCTTAGCTGAGCTAGTTCTGATGCATAATAAATCTGTAAGATATCACTATCATAAGTCATCCTACAATTAGATGTACTTTATCCACATTGAGAATTCTACAGTCTTATAGAATTATAAACAGACAGATACACACACACACACACACACACACACACACACATACATACATATATATATAAATTATATATATATAATATATATATATATATATATACACACACACATATGTATTCACATATATTATTTCATATTCTCATTGAGCAACCTGGTAAGATAGACATTATTAATCCACACCACACATGTAGAAGTGGAATCTTAGAAAATTTAAGAGATTTTTTTCTATGATTGCCAAGCTACCAATAGGTAAAGCAGCATCTTCTAATATCCAAATCCTCAATTCTCTTATACATACCTCTGCAAATTTCTTCAATAACCTTTTCTTCTGTCCAGGCCACACTTTTAAAGACTATTTTTTTAGAGTAGTTTTAGATTTACAACAAAATTGAGAGGAAGGTACAGAGATTCTCAGATAATCCCTGCTGTCACACATGCATGGCCTCTCCTTCATTATTAACATTCTCACAAAATAGTACTGTTTTTTAAGTAAAAGCTAAGCCGATATTGACACATCAAATCACCCATAGACCACAGTTAACCTTAAGGTTCACTCTTGGTGTTATACAGTCAATGAGTTAGGCAACCCCCAATCTTTAATTTTCTCCATAGTTTTGGTTTTTTAAAGAATGTCATATAGTTGAAACCATAGCCTTCTCAGATTATCTTCTTTTACTTAGTAATGTGCATTTAAGGTTGCTGCATGTCTTTTCATGGCTTGATGCCTCATTTTTTAAAATCAATGAATAACACTCCATCGACTGGATGTGCCACAGTGTATTTATGCAGGGACCTATTAAAGGACAACATTGTTGCTTCCAGGTTTTGTCAATTATGAGTGAAGCTGCTATAAATGTTTGTGTATGGTCTTTTATGTGGATAGAAAGTTTTCAACTTCTTTGGATAAACACGGAAGAATGCGATTGTTGGGTCATAAGGTAAGAGTATGTTTAGTTACATGAGAAACCACCAAACTGCCTTCCAAAATGGCTGTACTGTTTTTCATTCCCACCAGCAATGAATAAGAGTTCTTATTTGAGCATAGTGGTTTGGGTGGATATCTGGGTTCTCTATTCTATTCCATTGGTCTATATGTCTGTTCTTGTGCCAGTACCAGGCTGTTTTGAGAACAGTTGCTTTGTAGTATAGCTTGAAATCTGGTATTGAGATCCCACCAACTTTATTCTTCTTTCTCAGAATTGCTGTAGCTATTCGTGGTCTTTTTTTGTTCCAGATGAATCTATGAAGAATTC
>PVJN01045399.1:0-16911 GCA_004026805.1 Lasiurus borealis
TTTCAATTCTTACTGGCTTTTTTATCTTTTAGTTCCTGAAACCTAATGCTGCTGTGATTTACAGTTGAAGGGTTATATTTATGCCCATGTACTTAATAAAGATTTTAGACACAGAGAACTTTAATTTTGTTTTAATTTAATAAATCTTTATTGTTCAGATTATTACAATTGTTCCTCTTCTTTCCCCCATAGCTCCCCTTCACCCGGTTCGCACCCCACCCTCTACCCTTACACCCTCCCCCACTATCCTCATCTATAGGTGTACGATTTTTGTCCGTTCTCTCCCCCCCCCCCCCCCACACACACACTCCCTTCCCCTGGAGAATTGTCAGTCCACTCCCTTTCTATGTCACTGATTCTATTATAATCACCAGTTTATTCTGTTCATCAGAGTTTTTATTCACTTGATTTTTAGATTCACTTGTTGATAGATATGTATTTGTTGTTCATAATTTTTTGTCTTTTACCTTTTTCTTCTTCCTCTTATTCTTAAAGAATATTTTTCAGCATTTCATATAATACGGGTTTAGTGTTGATGAACTCCTTTAGGTTTTTCTTCTGTGAAGCTCTTTACCTGCTCTCCAATTCTAAATGATACCTTTGCTGGATAGAGTAATCTTGGTTGTAGGGTCTTGAAAATTTCTTGCCACTCCCATCTGGCCCGCATAGTCTCTGTTGAGAAATCAGCTGACAATCATATGGGTGCTCCCTTGTAGATAACTGTTTTTCTCTTGCTGCTTTCAAGATTCTCTCTTTTGTCTTTTGTTATTGGCATTTTAATTATGATGTGTCTTGGTGTGGTCCTCTTTGGATTTCCTTTGTTTGGCGTGCTGTGTGCTTCCTGGACTTGTAAGTCTATTTCTTTCACCAGGTGGAAGAAGTTTTCATCATTATTTCTTCAAATAGGTTTTCAGTATCTTGCTCTCTCTCTTCTTCTGGCACCCCCAAAATTCTGATGTTGGTACGCTTGAAGTTGTCCCAGAGGCTCCTTACACTATCTTCATATTTTTGGATTCTTTTTTATTTTTGCTTTTCTGGCTGGGTGTTTTCTGCTTTTTTGTATTTCAAATCTTTGACTGATTCTTACGATTCTCTAGTCTGTTGTTAGATCTCTGTATATTTTTTATTTCAGTCAGTGTGTGCTTAATTTCTACTTGGTCCTTTTTCATATCCTCAAGGGTTTCACTAAATTTATCAGCCTTTTCTAGAAAATTCTTGAAAAACCTAATAACTGTGGTTTTTGTACTCTATATCCCGTTGTTTGCTTTCCTCCATTTCTTTCATTTGTGGTCTATTTCTTTGTCTTGCATTTTGGCTGCTTCCCTGAGTTGATAGAGTCGCTTTGTGAGCTAGGTGTCCTATAGGGCCCAGTGGCCCAGCCTCTTCAGTTACCTCAGATGGACATTCTTGATGCACCCCTTTGTGGGCTATGTTCACAGTCTTGTTGTAATTAAGCCTTGATTATTGTTGGTATCACTGGAAGGAATTGACCTGCAATCCAACTGGCAGTGAGGATTAACTGTATCTATGCTGGAGAGCTTCTGTGCTGGAGACAACCTTATGAGACAAGACTTTCAAAAGCCTCTGTGCTCAGCTTGGATGGGGCAGAGTCTTGGGGAAGACAGAAATGGCTTCCTATCAGCTCTGCCCTAATAGGCCCCTGTGTCTCAGTGTCCCATGGTAATCGCTGCAAGCACCTCTGAGAGAAAGCCGCCCTTGAATTCCACCTGCTGCCAGACAGTCCAGTTTCTCCCCAAATGAGTCTGGATCCCCAGAGTCACACCCAGAACTGGAGTTCAGCACAATCAGGAGCTTTTGTTTCCTTCCCTCCCCCAACTTGAGAAAGCCAGCCGACCACTCAGTTGTCAGTCCTCTCTGCATGTGTCTCTCAGAACCTCTGCCTCCTACAGCTCCTCTGAGTCTCAGTGTGCTTTTTACTTTCCTTCTAGTTGTAGAATATCCACTCAGCCAGCTTTCATGTGGTTCTGGATGGTGTCTGTTTTTGTCTTTTAGTTGTAGTTTTAAAATTATTGTGCGAGGCAGCAGTTTAGGTATTTATCCATTTTGGTTTCTCCTGGGGAGGATTCATTCTGATACAGAGACCTTTAAATATTATTATTATTATTATTATTATTATTATGATTATTATTTAGTCCAGATATGTATTTTTCCCCATTGGTAACCTATATACTGGAATATTCTCCGCAGAACATGCTAGAAAGCAAGGGATATCATTCTTATTTGAACTTTATGAAAGCAAAAGTGCTAAATTACTTATAAATATAGAACCAATTTTCAACATGTCACATCAAGACAATCCCTCTAAATTTTCAATGTTGTTTAAGGATTTAGGCAAACAACTTTTATTCACTTTACTAAAGGTAACTACACATTCACCACTGTAGAAAATTTATGGTTTAACAGTGTGAAATGCTGCATTGATTATGCAGAACCTATGGCTATGATTTTTTTTACATACTTTATGATGTTATTTTGTCTATACATTTATGTTCTTGTTGCCCTCAGTTATAGCATTTATTGCCAAATTGTTTCAATCAGTTATCTGCTTCATTCAAAACTCTATGTCCAAGGAGTTTGAAAAGAAACAGACAAATGAGTAATGAGAAAGTAAACTGTTTTTCTTGAACTTCACATCATGTGTCTTAATTAAAATACAAATGGGAGGTGAAGTGGGTAAAGGAGGTAAAATATATGATGATGGAAGGAAAGTAGATTTTGGATGGTGAATACCATAAAATATACAGATGTCAAATTAAAACATAGTAGACCTGAAATTATATAATTATTAGCCAATATTACCCAATAAATGTAATTTAAAAATATAGATGAGGATCCAATCACCACTTCATAGCCCAGTTATAAAAACTTGCATCACACAGAATATTTTTACTTAGAGAGTCTCAAATATATGGAGGCAAACTCAGGCTTCTGGTACCATTTATATTATTTATTTTCTCAAACAAAAGTAAGACAGTTCAATATATGAGTTCCAATGTAGGAAAAGATTGGGGATACCAATTATTAGCCTTAGAACTCTATAGAGTCTTCCCTTCAAAAAATTATGTCTTGAATGTAACTTTAAATAAACTTTCTAATGTAAAAACATAATTTTTATTGGAAAGGTTGTGTGTGTGTGGCGGGGGTGGGGGGGAAGCGGAATTAACCCTCATTTACTTTGGATAGAATATATAATTGGTGCAGCCACTATGGAAAATAGTATGGAAAATTAAGAGTAGAAGTACTATATGAACTAGCAACCCCTCTTGTGGTATTTACCACCCAAAAAACTTGAAAACATTTACTTGCAAAGACATATGCACCCCTATGTTCACTACAGTGTTATTCATGGTGGTGAAGATATGGAAGTAGCCAACGTGTCCTTTGATAGATGATTGGATAAAAAAGGTGTGATGCATATATAAAATAGAATACCACTCAGCATAAAAAAATAGAAATACTGCCATGAGCAACAACATGGATGGATCTTTAAAATATCATGCTAAGTGAAATAAGTCATACAGAAAAAGTTAAGGACCATACGACTTCACTCATATGGAATATAAAACTGAAAGCAACAAATGAACAAACAAAAACTCATAGCAGTGTGAGGATTACAAGAGGGAAGGGGACTAGAGGGAGAGTAAAGGATAGAGGAGTCAAATATATAGTGATGTATAAGGATTTTAGATACTTTGAGTGGTGGGCACACAATGCAATATGAAGATCATGTATCATAGAGATGTACACTTTAGACCCCTATATCTATTAACCAATGTTAGCACAATAAATTAAATAAAAAGAAAAAAATATTTTAAGAACCTAGCTCTTTTTAAATTAAATATGGTCATTGTCACTAAAATTAAATCCTTCATATTTTTTTCAGTGGAGTGTCTACAACCATGGAAAACATGATGATTCTAACTGTTTAACAGGAAGTCATCAGCTAAGATTACCAATTCAGTGATTTTATGCATCATAAAATAGTATTTAAGTATTATAGTTACCAAGATAATGTCTATTAATTTAGCCATATATAAGATGTATATAGCCGAAACTGGTTTGGCTCAGTGGATAGAGCATCGACCTGGGGACTGAAAGGTCCCAGGTTCGATTCCAGTCAAGGGCATGTACATTAGTTGTTGGCACATCCCCAGTAGGGGATGTACATTAGTTGTTGGCACATCCCCAGTAAGGGGCATGCATGAGGAGGCTGATCGATGTGTCTCTCTCATCGATGTTTCTGGCTTTCTATCCCTTTCCCTTCCTCTCTGTGAAAAATCAATAAAATATATTTTAAAAAAATAAGATATATATGTTATATTAGCTATATACCTATACATATAGATGTATATCCTATATAATAAAATCCTAATATGCAAATTGACCAAGCGGCAGAACGATCAGCAGAACAACTAGTTTCTATGATGCACACTGACCACCAAGGGGTAGGCACTCAACACAGGACCTGCCCCCCTGGTCAGTACACTCCCACAGAGGAAGCGCCACTCAGCCAGAAACCAGGCCCATGGCTGGCGAGTGCAGCGGTGGTGGCGGGAGTCTCTCCTGCCTCCACTGTAAACAGGGGTAAGGAACAGTGGGTCCCAGACTGTGAGAGCCCTGGACTGCGAGAGGGTTGTCTGACTGCTGGCATAGGCCCTATGTTTAGACTGCAATCTCCCGAGGGCTCATGGACTACAAGAGGGCATGCACCAGGCCTCTAGTATCTACACTAAAAAAAAGAGAAAGATGGAAATTGACCATACCACCACCACACCCACCAGCCAATCAGGAGCAAGTATGCTAAGTAACTCAACAAAATGGTGGGTTAATTTGCATTCACAGGCAGGGAGCAAAGACTGAAGGTTCTGCCCAAGTGAAGACTGATGACTGAAGACTGAAGACTCTGCTGTGGCCAGAGCCAAGCCTAAAGGCTGAAGGTTTGGCTTCAGCCACAGGCAGAGTTAAACCTGAAGACTGAAGGCTTGGCTCTGCTGCAGCCTGGGTCCCAGGTGCCAGAGGAAAACCGATACTGGCAGCCAGAAAAAGGAAGGCTTATTGGACGAATCTTTGTGCAACAGGCCTCTAATACACACACACACACACACACACACACAGTCATAATAGCCTAAGTGACCATTATGACTGGTTGACTGATCACTATGATGTGATCTGAACACCAGGGGGCAGATGTTCAATGCAGGAGCTGCCCCCTCATGGTTAGTGCACTCCCATAGCCAACCTCCTGCAGCTGGCCAACCTCCCCTGGTCCCTCCCCCCAGACTGGGCAGAACAGTCCCGATCAGCCCCCATCACTGACCAGACTGAAAGACCCCACCTGTGCACAAATTTGTGCACTGGGCCTCTAGTATAGATATATTTTATTGGATAGAATGAAAAAGACTGAGATGTTACATAGGATCCATTTAGTGTTAATATTATATTAGCTATATGTAGTGTCCATTACTGTGCTATATTAATGACCACATTTTTAATTCACTATGTATATGACCTTGGTGGCTTCTTTTTGCTCACTCTTTAAATTAAGCAGTACTTGGATTAGATGCTCTCTAAGGTCTATTTTGGCCCTAAAATTTTATGATTTTGTGTTCTCTGTGATAAATAAACTTGCCATCTTATCTTTTATATGAGCTCCCCTGCTCACTCAGATGTAACCTCTCCCTCATTCCTAATAGGAAACCTTGCAAATACTTAATAGATGATCAGCTTTATAAAATCTAGCAAAAGGAATACTATAAGAAGAAATCATTAATATCTCATCAGAAGACAATGGCATTTAAAAGACATTCCTAACGAGAGATTTGAGTCATTTTCAAAAGACTCATCTGAAGCACTTATTGTGGAATCTCCTGGAATAGGACTGACTATGAAGTTTTATCTTGTTTGGTCTAGAACATAACACTTTATATTGTATTATATCAGTAGGTCTGACCAGGTAGTCTTGTAGAAAGTGACGAATCCAATGAAATGATTCCATAAAACACTTAAGGAAACTTTTTTTTAAATACTTTCTATTGATGTGAATACTATGCTGGTTCATTCAATTAGACAGTCTCTCTAAGAGACATCATCATCATCTCTAAATGGATAAAACCGAGTTATAATAATAAGAATAGCTAACCTAAGAATATGCCAGGCACTATTCTGAAGTCAATGGTTTTAAACTGGGTACTATTATCCTTCCTTTGAAAAGGAAGTGAACAAGCAGAGAACTCTGCATGATGAAGGGAAAAGCAGCTGTGCCCTCCACTGTTATTATGGGAAGGTCTTTGTTTAGAGATGGATTTTATTTATTCGTTCATTCATTCATTCATTTGTTTTAGCACAGCCCAGGAGAACTGCCCTGTAATTCCTTACTGGTCACTTCCTAGAATCACTCCCCATCTAGTACCTGATCCTTCTAGGAAAAATGAGCACAGGCCTAAAGCCTGGGATTTTTGTCACAAGTCAACTATTTCTCAGTCCAGATTGCCTGTGACATTCTCACGTGCATTTTGCATATTTACCCTTTGTAATTTCCTAACCCAAAAGAAGTGAAAGAGAAAACTATTTTCCTTCTTGGATTTCATTGTTCCCGTGAAACTTCATCTTGACTCATTTTTAAATTAGCAGTCTTATTCCTATTCCAGAAGTTTCCAAAATTCCACTTTTTATGCCGCTTACTTTGTTCAGGGCATAAAGAGAGGATCGTGGAGCTTAACACAGAGCCATCTGCAAAGACCACTGAATCTGTTGACCTGATTTCCTTGACATCAGGTCCTTCAAAGTGGATAGGCAGTCATACTAACAGGGAGGTTGGTGTGGAGGGTAAATGTCCACCAGGGACAAGTACAAGGTTATCAAATCACTATTTTTTTTTCTGCTATCTAAAGTTTAGACGGAAAGAAAAGTCTTTTTCCTAGTTTTTAAAATTATTTATAACATCTGACCTTCTCACCAACCCCAACGTGTTATCCTTGATTTCTAGAACTGAATGAAATAATGGATATTCTGTCATAGGCATTTCCATAAGACTAACATGAAGTAACTCGTCTATTACGTACTTTATTAAAGAGAATGAAGAAGGTAGACTGAGAAATTCCAGTAAAAGTTTGTTATATAATTTAAACGCTTTAGAATAATATCACAATATCCTGCATAAAAAAAGATCGCTCCTTTTTGGAAGATGTTATTAGTGAAGTCCTTGAAGCAAGTGGTAGAAAATGGCTCTTTCATTACTTCAAAGGCAATATTAAAAGACCATGAAATTCAAAGCTCCTCTTTTTTATCACACACATTTTCATGTCAGGATTTAAACATTTTCCTACTCAACATTCTTCTAACAACAGTTTTACAGAGGAAAGAATTGTTATAATGGGCCTGGATCATACTATGATTATTAACTGATAGGTATCAATTAAGCTGGTATTTAAATGGAAGAAATTCATATCAGATAAGAGGAAAGTATGATTATAATTAAATGGGTAAAAGGTATAATTTGCTTTGGGAGTACACTCTAAAGCATGTGATCATTTGTTGGAATATAAACTGTCATAAGAATTCTTCCACCTATTTCCCCCTTGCTCAATGTTACTAAGCATAAATAAAATGTTCCATACATATTTCTTTTCATCTTAATATGATTATAGGGGTGCTTAATGTTGTTGAGGCTATGCCACTGAGGTATCAAGAGAAGTAGAGAAAAGGGAAACCTTGGAAATGAACCACTCTGGTGAATGCACAGTTGTCAATGTGCTTGCCTTCCTCAGAGTTAACTTTTGGCTTCCAGGATTTGCTGTGTGTTATTATTATAGCATTAATACAATAATCTCGTGCTTGCTAAGGATTTAGGAACTTAGTAACTGTGCATATTCACTTATTTTATGGGTATATAAAACTTTTATAATGCCTGTTAAATAGTAATGTTTATAAGCCTGAAGTATTATTTGTTTACCAACTGGGAATCAGATAAGCTCAAAAATAGCAGATCTATAGATTTTAATACTTAATACATTCTTAAACAAAGATAAATACTCAATATAATCACAAAGGTAATAAATATTTCCTTATTTTCATACATCTTTTCACTTGGAAACCTTTTAAAATAGGAGAGTTCTTTATTTACATTTCATCTACACATGAAACCCTGAAAAACTGCAGGAAAAGTTGGTGGAGCCCAGAATATACTATATGTCGAACCTACCCTACCCTTGAATTCCTGTGATTGATTAGGACAGTTGAAATTGGGTTTTCTCTTGCAAATAACAAAGCATCCTCACTGATAGGCCCTATATTGAACATAGCCAGTGTCCTGTTGAGATACCCTGGATTTTTTTTCCCATTCTGCCTCCTTTCTTGTGCCCTGTTCTCCTTCCAATGGCCTGTACCTATGACACTTCTCAGAGGACTGCTCTCAGGCTGTTGGAGCTGCTTTGCTTATTTGCTCAGAGAATCAGAAGTGCCTGTGATTCACATCCTCTCAAGGATAAGCCTTAGCTAACGACCTTCCAGTACACAAGTGTGAAGCCTAGAGTCCTAGCCTCGACTTGGAAAAACCCAGAGGCATATTTTATGCTCAGATCCCCTGCCTGTGGAATCTGCACTTTGGTGAGCTTTTCCATCCCTAATCCAACATGGTCAATTCACTTCCCAATTTCTCCTGGGAGCACTTCCTTGCAAATGACTTGAGCACAAATCCTCACTTGAAGTCTTCCCCTGGGGAGCCCAGGCTAATCGCCACTGGTGCCGAGTTCTATGTGAAGCACGTAGTGTGGAATTGATAAGTGTGACTGACCGGTTCAGCAGCCAATTGCTTTCTCTAAAAATATTATCTTTTATTTTACAAGTTAAATAAAATGCCAGAATATATTTAGCAATAAGACATAAGGCAGAATCAAATTTCAGAGTAAAGTCCAGAGACATCATCTAGCAAACCTGTCATGTTACATATAAAGAAAGTGAAGTCTAGTGAGACTGACTTATTCCAAGCCTCTTGCTTAATGGCAAAGCCAGTACTTGAAGTCTGCTTTTTTGATGCCATAGGCCATTTATCTATTGCAATTCCCAACTGTGGATTCCAAGCATCTTATTCAAATCCTATTTTCTATTTAGAGACAAACTTTTTTTGTTAGTCTTACATAAAAAGTGTGTCTCAATAGCTGAATTATTAAAGCTGAATACTATCTACATGGATTGATAAATACAAATTAATGACTGTTAAACATTATGAATCATGGAGTTATGAATTTGTGAACCGCAGAATAGACTAGAATAGAAAGAAATGTAACCCTAAAAGATAAAGATTATAACCTGTGTTTTTAATTTATTCTGGGCACATAGTACGTATTCCATAAACGTTTGTTGAATAAAGTATAGTGAGGCCCACCAGGATAGAGGACAGAGAGGTTCTAGTGTCAATATAGAGAAAAAGTAGACATGCCTGAATTAAATTGCAGCACAGAAAATGGGCTCCCATGGGAGAAGCAAAAGGGATTCTTACTCTTACTCTCTCAGCCTTCTTGAATATAGAAGCAAAAAAGTTGGGAACCTTAAGTTTCTTCCTGCTATGTTGTTATTATGGGAGGTATATTTGGCAGAAGAAGACAGTATTTCAGATATTTACTCTGTTTTGTTTGTATGTACATGTGTGTGTATGTGTATGTGTATGTGTTTAGTGTGTAGCCTCTGTTATTCTATAATTCTAATAAGATCTAGAGAAAGGTCTGAGCTGGGCTGTAAGGTATTAAGGAAGATAATACTGGCCTCTCCTGGGCTGGCATTTTATTTATTTTATTTTTTTAATATGTTTTATTGATTTTTTACAGAGAGGAAGGGAAAGAGATAGTTAGAAACATCGATGAGAAGGATACATCGACAGCTGCCTCTTGCACGCCCCCTACTGGGGATGTGCCTGCAACCAAGGTACATCCCCTTGACTGGAATCGAACCTGAGACCTTTCAGTCTCCAGCCGATGCTCTATCCACTGAGCCAAACCGGTTTTGACTGGGCTGGCATTTTACATGAGATGCAGTCTCACTCTCGGTAAGTCACCAGAAAGATGGCAAGAGTGCTGGAGAGTTGGTCAAGGCAGTGGTGAATTTTGAAAATAACAATTGGGACCATGGTCTAACTGGCTTTGGTCTTCACCACATGGAGACTGTCTCTCCACTGTATCTTAGAAGCTTTGGATTGTGTTTTGTTAATAAACTTACCGATAAAAAACCCAGAAGGATTTTTATTTAAAATAAACATAGATAAGGTCTTAAACAAACACTCCATGAGTTTAGTTTATAAATTTAGAAAGTACTTTATAGTAATTCAAAGACTTTGTTAATGAGGTTTATACAGGCTTAGATATGGAAATCTTATCTCCAGAAAAGATCATCTAAAGCATATCTTTTAATGCAGGATAACCTGAGGAAAACTCTATTCTAATAAGAAAGAGTGAGAGAGATAAATATTTTACATACATAGGTGAATTGTTAATTATTAAATAGGTAGTTGCTTTAAAGGAAATTCCAGAAATGACAACTTCCTTTTTTTTTCTTTTAACGCTCTAAAGCTTAGTGTCTAAGATAAAATGTACTGTGGTAATCACTCAAAAGTTCTCCCTGTAGTTCTACCCCTATACTAACTCAAAGAAGAAAAAAAAAGATCAATAGGAATTAGGGAAGTTTTCCAAGGATTGCTTTGTTAAATTACTCATTATATTCCAGGTGCCCTTTTACCTTATTTCAACCATATTTCATATAATCTTCAAAAGTACCTCCTACATAATATCTTATATATGAAAAATACAATTGTACCAGATGGCAAAATAACTTTAACAAGATAGTAACAATGTGTTAAAATCCATGTTCATCAAGTCCAATGCTAACAAATTGCAAAAATTAATAAAAGAACTTTAAAAAAAACTTTTTTTCTAAAGTTAATCATTAGTTGGAAGAGAATAAAATGTAACTTTTGCATTTTTTTTCTATCCTTAAGGGTGAAGATAGTGCCTTGAAAACTAAGTCATACATAATTATTCCAGCTGAAAGGGCTCCTGTTTTGTCCTAGGATTAACCAGAAGTGATGTTAAGTGTTCCTAGGCCAATGGATGTACATACGGGTGCAAGATGTTTAGCAGCCTGGGGAAAGGCCTGGTTCATGAAGCAGTTTCTGTAAATTGAAAAAATATGCCCTGGAAAATTGATTGAAGTGAAACTCTGTATATGGACTCCATTTTCCCATTAATTCATATTGGAACACGGGAGTTGTAGTCAGTTAATCAACAAATATTTATTGAGTGTTTATTCAAAGTACAATTTTTATTAGGTTTTACAAAATGGAGACTAGGGTAGAATTTATAAGACTAACAGCCTGAAGAAAAGAGCTGGCTTTATATGGTGACAAAGAAATCATTTTTGCCTTTTTTATCTTTATTTCTTCTGTTTAATTCTACAGATACTCAAATGTTCTTGTCATCTCCCTTTTTTGTCTTCACCTAAAGTTACTTAGATTTAGCATCAAGCAAAGCCTGTTCACTGCCAAAGGCAAAGTATGAGAAAGTCAAGATGCCGCCCTGTTTTTACTTACTTAGCACTTACTATGGACCAGAAAATGACCTAGGCTTAAGACATACCCATTGATCAGATCCTAAAACCAACCCCATTAGTGGACACTTTCATTATTTCTCATCTATCTACTAGTAGCCCTGTGCACAAATCCATGCACCAGTAGCTGGCTGTCGCCCTCCAGTACTCTCTGCCTGCTATCTGCCCTCCTGTAGCTTCCTCTGAGCCCCCACTCCAGCCCCACATAGCTAGCTGCCCTGCTCTCTCCTGTAGCTCTCCACTGCCCACTTGTAGCTCGCTGTCCCACCTTCCTGCTGATCTGTGATCTGATCATTACATGGTCAGACATTACACTTCATAGCATAATGACCATTTGCATATTACATCTTTATTATATAGGATGAAAAAAACTGTATGATGCTATGTTGTTATTATGTTCACACTCTGAAGGAGCAGGGATATTCTCAATGAGACAAGAGGCAATGAAGACAGGTGGGGTAAAGGTATAGGTACATTTTTACATGGGATAAAGAGCAATTGAAAGGATGATCTTTATCTTCTCCATAAAATAGGAGGCAATAGGGGGAGAAGGTGGTGAAAGGAACTAAAAGTAGAGCTAATATTATTAGGGATTGACTGTCTAATATTAGGCACTTTACACATATCTTTTACCTACTGCTTACCATAGCCCTTTCAGGAAGGTAATATTTCTCTCACTTACAAAAAGAGGAAGCATCTGAGGATTTGGGAAATTACATTGCTTGCCAAAAGCCCCACAGTCTACAAACTTAATATTGTTTACCACCAAATCTTGATTCTTTCTCCTGTACATATTATTTCTCAATTCTCAGAAGTTGATCAGAATGAGCTTAGAAAATTAAGATGAACAGGATATGCTTGGAATAGCCACTGTGGAAAATTAAACTCATAGCCAGACAGGAGTAGTGAAGAATTGACCCCCAAGTCTGAGAACCAGACCTGAGTGTTTGAGATCACAAAGTGTGATGTTAAAATGGAATCAATATGAATGATTAATTAATTTCCCATAGCAAGGCAGGAAGTCCAGCATGAAGTCTGGAACTGCTAGAGATAGGGAGGTAATTAGCACTTATAACATAGGTATATACAAATACTTAGAATACAAGGCAAACAATTATATATGATACATGCCATGAGAGGGAAGAGAATATACATTGCTTCATTTACTCTAATTCCAAAATTTTATATTAAACATATCAGAATTGGGATATATCTTACAATGGGTGACATCTTTTTTCACCAATGACCAGGTAACTATCAAGACTTGGTTGTAATTGTACATTCTTAAACTTGGCCATTTTGTTCCTCTTACCTTCACTTAAGTTGGGTTGTGTTCACTGTGGATACTACAGGTATTGGTTTGTATATGCCAATTAAAGTGTCTTCTAAAAAAGTACTCTGCGATTTTGCATTTAAAAAATTATCATTCACGTGGAGGCATGGAAATAGTGCTGGGAGGCATATATGATATGTTAATCAAGTAAATATTTATATTAAAGAATTATAAGGCAAGTTCATATTTTTTATGAAGCAGCAACTCAAATGCTTTACATGACCTGCACCCAACAAGTAAATATAGCTAGTTATGTTGTGTTAATTGAAGTTATCTGAAAAAGAATTTATTGCTAGCATAAATCAAGCAATTCTGATAAAAGTAAAAGAAATTGCCTCCTAATTCCTAGTATTCTAGTTATGTAACAAATTTCTCCCCACACTAATAGTATTCTAGCTATGTAACAAATTTCTCCCCAAACTAACTGGCTTTTCTTATCGCTCATAGTTTCTGAGGGACAGGAGCTGGGAAGGGCTTGCCTGGGTGTTTCTGACTCAGGGTTTCCCATGCAGTTGCATTCAGGAGACTAGAACTGGCACAGCAGAGGGCTGAAGTGGGGGCTGGGGGGCGCGTGGGGTGGGTATTTTTCTCTCTTCACGTAGACTCACAGCCTCTTCCAGTGGTCTCTCACATGGGCTACCTTGGGTTTTGAAATGTCTTGACAACCTCAGAGCTGTTGGGCTGTTTACATGACCTCTAAATGCTTCATGAGCCAGTATTTCAGTGAACAAAATGAAAACTGAATTACCTTTTACCAGCAAGCTTCAGAAATTATGCAACATCACTTCTGCTGCATTGTTGGTTACAATCAAGTTAGAAATCTGCCCAGATTCAAGGGGAAGAGAATTGACTTCACCTCTTGCTTGGAGAGCATCAAGTTCCTGAAAGAGCATACGGTCTGGGAGAAATTGTTGCAGCTGTATTTGGAAAATACAGTCTGCCACAAGATGAAAGAAATGTGAAAGCAGCATTACTGATTCATTCATTGTGCGGGCCTTAGCATTAAAGCATTGAACTTCCACTGAACTTCCTGTTGACTTTGAACAGAAGCCATCTAACTTCGAGCAACATGTGATTTAATGGGAGGTGGGGGGAATGAAACTACAAAGTTATGGTAATTAAGCCCTGGTGTTCTGGAAATAAGTTGTCAGTGCTTAAAGGTGTTAAAGAGGTCAAGATCATGATCACTAGCTATGTGTCTTTTATGTCTAAATGATCCTAGAAGAGCTCATGCAGTAATTTAAAATAAGAATTTTAAGTGATAAGAGAGCACTATGTCATACTTTAAGTGGCCACATTTTTCTTTGGTAGAACATGAAATAATAGTGTCTTGTGATCTGTGGCATCTTTGGCTTTGATGAAGGACAGTAGGACCATGAAAGCTACAAGTCATCATAAATTTCCTCTTCTCAGTATAGTCAGAAGAGCCAGAAAAGTGATAGTAAAAACTGTAAAACTTTAAAAGTCAAAGAATACATTTGAAACACACTTTACACACAAACCCCATCCCATCCACCCAGGCTTTGCCTTATTATACTATACTAGAGGCCCGGTGCACAAAAATCATGCTGGGGGAGGGGAGTGGAGCGTTGTCCCTCAGCCAAGCATGCACCCTCTCTAATCTGGGACCCCTCAAGGGATGTCTGACTGCCTGTTTAGGCCTGATCCCGATAAGACAGTCAGACATCCCTCTCACAATCCAAGACTGAATGGCTCCCAATTGTTCACCTGCCTGCCTGTCTTCCTGATTGCCCCTAACCGCTTCTGCCTGCCAGCCTGATCACCCCATAACCACACCCCTGCCAACCTGGTCACCCCTAACTGCCCTCTCCTACAGGCCTGGTTACCCCTAACTGACCCCCCCTGCTGGTTTGATTGCCCCCAATTGCCTTCCCTTGCAGACCTGGTCCCTCCCAACTGTACTTTCCTGCTGGCCACCTTATGGTGGCCATCTTGTGTCCACATGGGGCAGCCATCTTTGATAACATGGGGACAGCCATCTTGACTGTTGGAATGATGGTCAATTTGCATATTGCTCTTTTATTAGATAGGATAGAGGCCTGGTACATGGGTGGGGCCAGCTGGTTTTTCCTGAAGAGTGTCCTGGATCAGGGTGGGGATTCTCTAGGGGAATGGGGTGGCCTGGGTGAGGGGCCTGTGGTGGTTTGCAGGCCAGTTATGCCCCCTGGCAACCTAAGCAAAGGCTCTGGTATCTGGTCTTTATTTATATTCTATAATTGAAACTTTGTAGCCTTGAGTGGTAGCCTAGGCCTACCAGAGCAGGCAAAAAGCTTGGCTTCCTCCATTGCTGGGGAAACCCAAGCCTCCTGCCCCCTCTGTGGCTGTAGCCATTTTGGTGGAGTTAATTTACATACTTGCATCTGATTGTTGGGTGTGGCTTGTGGGTACAGCAGAGTGATGGTTAATTTGTATATTACTCTTTTATTAGATAGGATGTAATTTGACTCTAATCAGTCTTTCTACTTTCCCTTGTGAAATAAATTATTGCTGATCCCTCATAATGCCTCACAGGTTATGTCCACTCTATGAGAAGATTTTAGATCAGTTGCTACTGGAGGACAGGTAGGGTGGGCTAGTAAGGTAGAGCCTAGTTTATCTGTTTTACCGATTGAGATTTCTTATAAGGTGAAATCCCAATGAGGATGATGAATGGGTTCACAATTAAAAATATAAAAAATAAGTCTCTGTAATATACCACATAATTCCATGTGCAATCTTAAAGTAAAGCATTAGTGAACTATCTTATATTCATTGAATTAATTCCTATTTAAGAGCATCTTCTAGGTCTGTGGTCGGCAAACTCATTAATCAACAGAGCCAAATATCAACAGTACAACAATTGAAATTTCTTTTGAGAGCCAAATTTTTTAAACTTAAACTTCTTCTAATGCCTCTTCTTCAAAATAGACTCACCCAGGCTGTGGTATGTTGTGGAAGAGCCACACTCAAGGGGCCAAAGAGCCGCATGTGGCTTGCGAGTTGTGGTTTGCCGACCACTGTTCTAGGTGTTAGGTATGTAGGAGGCATTGGCTATCCATAATACCCCTTGCTTCATGGAATTCTAATTAAGTTGGAATGGACATATGTTTTCATTTCTTTTGGGAAAATATCTAGGAGTACAATTGCTGGATTGTCTGGTATGTTCACTTTTGTTAAAAGTAGTTGTACCACTTTATACGATTAGTCTTTTTCATCATGGTTTTCATTTGTACTCCGTTGATAATTAATACTGTTGAGTATATTTTACTGTGTTTATTGGCCATTCCTGTTTCCTATTGTGAAATGTCTGTTCTATCTTTTGTCATATTAGTTGGAGTTTTTGTCTTCTTTTTGAGCTGTAAGAGTTTTTTAAATTTAAGTTTTGTATATGGATCTATTGACAGATATATGTATTGGGAATATTTTCTCCCATTTTATGGTTTCCTTGGTCATGTTCTTAATGCTGTCTTTCAAATTTTGATTAAGTCTAACTTGTCAGACTTTTCTTTTATAGCTCATGCTTTTTATATCTAAAAAAATATTTGCTTACACTAAGGCTGCAAGAATTTTGTCTTATATTTTCTTCAAGAGCTGTTCTAGTTTTAGCTTTCATATATAATATGATCCATTTCTAGTTGGTATACTATTGAATTTCTAGTTAAATATTTTAATATGATGTGAGACAAAGTATAGGGTTTATTTTTTTAATTTTCTTTTTAGTTTTCAGCTCTCAATTCTTCCTATTACTGCCCCCTATCTCTTATACCTTCTAACCTCTCCTGACTTGTTTTGGTATTCTAGAAAAACAGATTATCAAACTCATTGGAAGATACTATGAGACAGAACCTGAGAGACAAATGTTTGTTTGTTTTTTAAATATATTTTATTGATTTCTCACAGAGAGGAAGGGAGAGGGATAGAAAGTCAGAAACATCGATGAGAGAGAGACATCGATCAGCCGCCTC
>PVJN01045400.1:0-17256 GCA_004026805.1 Lasiurus borealis
GTGAGGGTGTGCAGAAAGGTGTGTGTGTTTTCTTGTCATTTGCGACTCTAATGATGGACTCACGTTGCCCGCTCTTCCCTTTCTCTTACACCTTACCTACCTACTAAAGGAGGAGCTCTTGCTTGGTAAGTGGATAAAATCCGCAAAGACATGAGAGCATTTATTAGAAGCCACTCGAGAGCCTTAGCCACCTGCTCCGGGGGAAGGACGCACACAGATGCCGTAGAGCTTTTTGTTTGTTTTCAGTCAGACTATTTGACTTCCTTTTCCCCGCCCCTTTCTGTTCCCCTTTAATTGAACACTGCTAAAATGTCATTTTGTGACCTTGACTTTACATATATATATATTTTTAAAAGCTCATCTTTATTTCATTTCTTTTCCCCATGTGATATTTGTTTAAGGATCTATTCAGGCAACTTTTTATTTAAAAGAAAAAATAGTCCAAATCATTGAGAATTTGGTTGAAGTTTAAAATTTTGGCTTTATCTTTTTTATTTTTTTCAGTTCCAAGATAATTTTTTTTCAGGCCCACAGTCCCATTTCTTTCCCCTTCCCCTTCCTTTATTTTATTATTGTTTTAGATTAAAGGTGTATCCACCTCCCCCCCCCCTTTCTATTAAGTTGCCTCTTTGGTTTGCGTTAATTCATTAGAAATTAAATTTTGTATAATTTCCTTTTTCTTTTGTTTAATCTGGATCGCATGCCTTTTCTCTGCATGATACCTAAATCTTCCAGTTATCCTAGCAGGGGGTAAAAGATTATCTCCTTTCTGTGGTATTCTTTCAGGAATTTGTGCTTTTGTTTTTGGCGTCTCTTCTTTCCTCTCTCTCTTTCCTCTCGTTACAGTGCATCATGACGGTAAACATTTCTAGGTTATCTAGACGCAGCCGCGGGCCGATGCTCAGCACGTCCAACGGGTGTTTTTGCTTTCAGATCACTGGGTCGGGGTCTGCTGCTGACCTCTTTACCAAAACAGCCAGCCCGCTCGCCACCCGCCGCGGCCGCTCCCAGGAGTATGACTCAGGCAATGACACCTCCTCGCCACCCTCCACACAGATCAGCTCCAGCAGGTCTCGGGGTCCGGAGAAGGAGAGCCCCGGTGGTGGGGAGCTCAGCCAGGGCCGGGACCTCAACAGCGGCAACACCTCTGATTCAGGGAACTCCTTCACCACCTCCTCTCCCCAGAACAAGGGGACGGCTCCGGAGAATCTCTCCCCCACCGGCAGGGGCAGAGAGCCAAGGTCAGTGCCCTGGGTGGGAGGAGGGGCCTCTTAGCTCTGCATCGCAGCCTCGAACCCTACCCGGCATCTCCCACTGGCTCCGACCCAGGAGTCTTTTATTTGCAAGGGAAAAAAAACTCAAACTGGCATCGTTTTTAACAAACCCTGCATTTTAAAAATGTTTTTTGAAATATTCAGCTTCAGGTACAGCTGGATCCAGGGGCTCAAAAATATATCCTTGGGAATCTGTCTTTCCTCTCACATCTCTCAGCTCTGCTTCCCTCTCTGTTGCTTCATTCTTGAGCAGGCCCTCCCCAAGCACTGGCAGCCGTACCGTCCAGATCACATGATATCCGTTAGCCAGCCACCGGGGAGAAATACCTCTTTCCCCGAACTTCATCAGAACACAAAGGCATGTGCCCATCGGCTCTGCTCGGCCAGTGCGGGCCCCTTGCCCACAGTGGACCAACCACTCTGGCCAGGGGAGGCTGGGTTCTTGTATAGAATAGGTCACTGTGTCATTCAAAAATAGACTCCAATATTTACCCAAATATATTGAAAATGTATGTTCACACAAAAACCTGCAATTGACAACAGCTTTATTCCTAATCGCCAAAACCTGAAGTAACCAAGATGCCCTGTAATAGGTGAATGGAAAAATAATCTGTGGTCCTTCCAGACAATGGAATATTATTCAGAGCCAAAAAAAAAATGAGCTTTTAAGTCAAGGAAATGACATGGAGGAGCCTTAAAATGCTTACTATTTAGTGAAAGAAGCCAATCTGAAAAGGCTACCTACTGTGTGATCCCAACTATCACATCGGGAAAAGGCAAAACTGGAGACCGTAAAAGGACCAGCAGTCGCCGGGGGGTTGTGCAAGGAGTGGGGTTGGGGAGGGAATAGGATGAGCACAGAGGCTTCTTAGGGCAGGGAAGCGATGGTGTATGAGACTCTAGCAGTAGATACGTGTCATCATACACTTGTCAAAGCCCACAGAATGGACACCACCACGAGCGGGCCCTCATGTGAGCTGGGCTTGGGGTCAGGCTTTTTATATATAATAAAAGGGAAATGTGCAAGTAGACCAAACAGCAGAACAACCAATCAAAGTATAATATGCTAATGATATCCTTAGGCTATTTAACCGCTTGCTATAATGTACACAGACCATAGGGGGCAGAGGTCAACCGGTCAATCAGTGGCTATGATGTACACTGACCACCAGGTGGCAGATGCTCTGACCGTAGGTTAGCTTGCTGCTGAGGTCCAGCCAATCGGGACTGAGCAAGATGGGTCAGACACACCCTGTAGTCCTCTCACAGTCCCTCCCCAGGCCAATTGTGCACCAGTGGGGTCCCTCAGCCTGGCCTGTACCCTCTTGCAATCCAGGACCCCTCGGGGGATGTTGGAAAGTTGGTTTCAGCCTCCATCCCACAGGCCACTCTCCTTGAGAGGGTGCCAGATGCAGGACTCATGGCTGGCAAGTGCTGCTGTGGCAGCAGGAGCCTCTCCCAATCGGGACCAATGGGGCACGAGCCCATGGCAGGCAAGTGGGGCCAGGATGAGTGGAGCGGCAGGTAGGAGCTACAGGTGACATTGGAATACAGGTTTCAGCCCGATCCCTGCAGGCCACCCAGAGGGACCCCACCCATGCATGAATTCATGCACCAGGCCTCTAGTTATTTATAACAAATGTACCCTTCCGTGGGGAATGGTGACAGTGGGGTAGGCTGAACTTGTGGAAAGTTGTAAATACAAAACATTACATGCCTCTTGGCCATTTCACACACCTGCTGGGTTCTGTGGGAAACGTTTCTGAGCAGCCACATGGGAGACCATTGTAATGCTCTCATCCCGAGGACAGCGCCAGGGCAGCAGCTGCCGTTTGCCGCCCACTCCCTCCCCCACTCGTGCAGGGTCTCATCCCTCAGCTCCAGGCACCTCCCACAGGCCAGACCCTGGCTGTGCTGGAGATACAAGAATGGGGCCCTTCTCCCGGGAGTGAGTGTTAATGGGGAGATGCAGAGCTGAGGAGGGTGGGAAGGATGGGCTGGCACTCTGCCATACCACAGTGGAGTCTTCCTTCTGGGGATGGGGTCTGCTCTGGTTCACAGTGGCATGACTCGGGTGGGGTCCCTCAGCCTGGCCTGCGCCCTCTCGTAGGAGCTCTGGGCTGTAACACCCTATGCCAATCGACAGGGTGTCAGCATCAATACGGGGACCTCCTGTGAGTATGGGGACGGGAACGGGGCCCACCAGGATGCCTAAGAAGGGGAACTGGCCCAGGTCAGAAAGATAGCACAGCCGCGACAGCAGAGCCGTCTGCCAGGACAGAGCACCCTATGTGCCTGCACACAGCCACTTCCGTCCTGGACGCCGCGTGGCAGCCACGCAGAGACCTGGCCTCTGGTTTGCCGCCTCAGGACATCCCTGACCCCAGTTCACGCCCAAGCTTGGCTGGGAGCCAGGGCTGAGCCAGAGCAAATGTCACTGTCTCCAGAACAGGAGTGACATTTCCAGATGAGCAGGGACACATGTCTACTGACACAGGCTGTTACGCAAGGAACACTGAGAGTAGTGATAGAAACACCACAGCAGGAGTAATAGCGGCAGCTGGCATTTACAGGGCCCCTAACATATGCCAGGGCCTATGCCAAGTGCTTCCCTGAATCATCTTCCTGCACGCAGAACCCTTTATGGGGTCAGTCCCTTTATAACCCCTTTATAACGTCTGGGGAAACTGAGGCTCCGAGTAGTTTGGAAACGCGGTAATGAGGGTCAGCACTGGATTCTAACACAGGTCTGTCCCTGGAACTGGAGCAACGCCTCGAAGCATCCAGCAGATACGTGCTTAACTTGCTCAATGTGGATATCACGCGAAATAATTCAGCCCCAGCCTTGCATTTTGAAATGTAAATGATTTTTAAATCCACGGCTATTTGTGAGTGAAAGAGGCATCAGCTCTAAATCTGGGGAACCCTCATCCGTGAAGGTGGGGGGCTGGCGAGGTGCAGGGGCATGAGCTCAGAGCTGGACAGATCTGGGTTGGGGAGTCCTCTGTGAACTGGGGGTAACAGTGGTGCCGCTTCACTAGGCTGGTGGTGGGACCAAGTGAGATGAGGCCTGTGAAGGGCTAGGCAGGGGCGTCTCCAGGGGCTTGTCCTGCAGCTGTGTGTTGACAGCCTGGCGCCCAGGTACCAGGGGCTGGGACAGGGGCTGGGACAGTGTCCCAAAGGCGCTCAGTGTCTGCAGGAGGAAGAAACAGCTATGAGGCCAAGAGGTCTTGTTGGACAGAGGGAGGCATAAGGGCGGGGGAAACACTACAGGGCACAGCCAGATTCGGGGGTGTCAAGGAAAGGTTCCCTAAAAAGTGAGGTCAGACTAAAGCCTGGACCCTGAGTAGGAGTTTTCCGGTGAAGAGGGGAGAAAGGGGGTGCCAGGCGGTGGGAATGCTCCAAGGCCGGACACGAGGGAGGGGACAGGGACATTCCAGGAGGAACAAACTGCCAGTTAGGCCCAGAGTCCAGAGGGAAGAGCTGAGCCTGAAGGCTGAACCTCCAAACCTGCTAATGTTGTTGGAACTTGACCCTTGGCCCTTGACCCAAGCCAACTGAGCAGGTCCTGACAGCCCGAGTGGCCTGGGCAGGTGAGAGCAGAGGGCGGTCGCTGTCCTTGGTGGTTCTGAACAAGCCGCTAACCCTTTGGGTCTCAGTTCCCAAACTCAATCCAGCTTCTTGATTTTCACCATCTCTTCACGTAAGGACACTTAGGGAGCTGCCTTAACTAGAACATTAGCACCACTTGTCCTAAATAGAAGGCACCCACAAAGGTACACGAGGAAACGGTGTCTTTATTTCGGTGTTTATAACGGTGTTAGTCACAATGGCCTGCCTCCTCTCTGGGAGACTGCAGCCTGGAGAGGTGGTGAAACCCAGCAGCACCCAACACCCTTCCCGTGAATGGAACCAAAGGACCGGAGAGACTGGAAAGGGAGTACATCTCCCAGCCCGTGATAGGAGGGAAGGGGGTGCGGACACAGCTGAGGCACAGGCCGGGGGTGAGTATCAGCTGGCGCCCGCAGGCCAGCGGCAGGTGGTACTGACGATGCTCTCCATCCCACAGGGGACTGCAGTCGCCGGTGAAGTCCAGTGCAGTCCCACCCACAGCCCAGAGCTCCCCCAGGAGGGGGTGCTCCCGAAGCTCCTCCCGTGCCAGCACCCGGTCTTCCAGCCACTCCTCCCGATCCCCCAGCCCCAGGGCCTCCCCCAGGTACACCCGGAGCCGATCTGCCTCCTCTGGGAAAAGGTGAGTACCCTCTGCCCTTGGCTCTGCAGCATTTCCTCCTGCGGGAGCTTATGAGACACCAGACCAGAGATGTCCTTGGACCCATGGGCAGAGGAGTCAGGCGGACGTGAGTTTGAATGCCATTTACCCAGTACTAGCTGCTCGCCCTGGCCTCCGTCCACCTCACTGGGCCTCAGTTTCCCCATCTGCAAAGTGAAAATAACAATACCCTGAAGGATTGTTCCAAGAACTACAAGGCACTTAGAGCAATGTGGAACATAATAAATATTAGTTATTATTGTTGCTATTGGCATGATGAGGAGCTGATGTGTCAATTAGCTTCTGCAAAAAAATAAAATAACCGCTGGCATGGCTCAGTGGTTGGTTGAGTGCTGTTGACCTATGAACGAGGACAGTGTCAGCAAACTCATTAGTCAACAGAGCCAAATACCAACAGTACAACGATTGAAATTTCTTTTAAGAGCCAAATTTTTTAAACTTAAACTTCTTCTAACACCTTTTCTTCAAAATAGACTCACCCAGGCTGTGGTATTTTGTGGAAGAGCCACACTCAAGGGGCCAAAGAGCTGCATGTGGCTCAAGAGCCACAGTTTGCCAGCCATGGAACTAGGTCATAGTTCAGTTCCCAGTCAAGGCACATGCCCGGGTTATGGGCTCAATTCCCAGTGGGGGACATGGAGAAGGCAGTCAATGAATGATTCTCTCTCTCCTTCTCCCTTCCTCTCTGAAATCAATTAAAACAGATTTTTTTAATAAAAAAATTACCCCAAACTTAGCATCCTTAAACAAACATTTATTTAATTCCTGACTGTGGATCAGCAGTCTGGGCTGGGCTCAGCTGAGTGGTTTTCCAGTCTCTCCTGGGCTCCTGTTTGTGTCTTCCCTGAGCGGGAGGGGCTGAGGGTGTTGGCTGCTTTGATCCAGGTGGCGTCTGACCTTCCAGCTCCCTTGTCTGGGCTTCTCCACGCAGCAATGGCCAGGTTCAGAGAGAGCGTGGAGTGTGCTAGGCCTCTGAGGTCCGGCTTGAAATGTGCAGGATACCCCTTCTGCCATTCTGTTAGCCACAGCAAGTCACAACGACCAATCAGACACAAGGGGTGCTCCTCTGAGTGGGAGGAGTTGCAAGGTCACATTCCAAGGGGTGTGGCTACAGGGAGATGAGGGCGTGTCCATTGTTTGCATTCCACCACTGAGCACAGTAGCTATTGGTAATTGCTTCTTTTTCTCATGTCCAATAAGGATGCAGCAGAATGCACAGACTAGAAGCCTCAGGGTCTACAAGAGTCTACTTAATCATCCGGGGCTTCCTGCAGTCCCGCTCCCTCTGCAAATAGGAATTCCCCGCAGATGTCTTTGAGCAAATTTCTCCCCTGCCTGTGCCTGTTTCCTCATACACAACAGGACTGGTCACAGGACCGACCCTAGGATGTGCTGGGATTAAATGAGATAACGTACCCAACGCTAATCTTAGTTCACAGAGTGAAATACATAATATGATAATATGGACACATCATGGCTAACATTTCCCGAGCTGGCTCAGTGCTCAGTATGCTCAGTGATTTACCATAATGTACTCATTTAGTTTACAGTTCTGTGGGGTAAGTACTATGATCACCCCCATTTTAGAGACGAGAAAAGAGACCCAGAGGCATCACCCACCTAAGGTCACGTGGCTAATAAATGGCCAGGATAGAAAAAACTCAGGAAGAGGAAGATGCCCATGTTGTTATTAACCACGTGACAGAAAGGGCCTACTGCCTCGGTGGCTCCGGAAACTAAAGGCCTGGGGCGCAGCTGGCCATCCAGGCAGCCGGCGGCCACGGGCTTCTCAGGGGTCTCCTCTCCTCCAGGTCCTACTCGCGCTCCCCCAGCTACTCCTCCAAGTCTGGCAAGAGGAGCCCGCCCAGCGGAAGCTCTGGGTCCCGCCGCAGCCCCAGCTACTCCCGCTACAGCCCCAGCAGGTACCGGCCCCGCCCCGGCACTGGCCCCGCCCCCCTGAGTAGGCCCCGCCTCCCAGTCACAGTGGAATGTCCCCAAGCCCCGCCCCTACTCCCCTTAGGTCCAGCCAGCCAGACCAGGAATAGGATGATGATTAAACTGGGGTGGCAAGTAAGACCCCAAATATATCCTGTGCCCTAAAGTACAACCACCCCAAAGGCTCCCAGGGCCACACCCCAGAATTCACATCTCCACCATCCACACCCCTCATCCCATATTGAGCCCCCAATTCTTACTCTTCAGGGCCTGTGTAACCTTCACATCCCCACCTCTGCGACTCCTGCACCCCTGTCCCACCCTCACAGGCTGACACCCGCCCACAGTGCTCACCCGTTCCCATGGCGCTCACCCGCCACGGTGCGCACCCACGCAGACTCCACAGCCCGCCATCCGCCCGCCCGCCCGCCCTCTGGAGCCTGGGCAGACCCCGCCCCGGTGGGGGGAGGGCAGGGGCCCAGTGCCCCTCTCTCAGCAAGCCGGGCCAGCCCCCGCTCCCCAGTAACCCCCTCCGCGCCCCTTCAGGGAGCGGGACCCCAAGTACAACGAGAAGAACTCACAGCAGCGGGAGCGCGAGCGCCCGCGGCGGAGACGGAGGTCCTACTCGCCCATGCGAAAGCGCAGGAGAGACTCGCCGAGCCACCTGGAGGCGCGCAGGATAACCAGGTGCGAGGCGGGCGGAGCGAGGCCCGGTGCGACCTGCACCCTAACTCCCCCCACTCCTCACGGGGGGAGCTCTTCGCCCCCAAACTCCCAACACGGAAACAGTTTGCCTTCAGAACCTCGGGGCCAACTCAGCACCCCAGTCCATCTACCGGCTGGGAAGGGGGGGCCAGCATGAGGAGTGGGCGTGGCCTGGGCCGTGGCCGGAGTGGGGACCAGGAGGCGGGGTGGGGGAGAGGGCGAGGTGGGCCAAAGCCCTGGGCCTGGGCCTTCGCCTGGGGTGGAGCTGGGCAGACCCACAGCCTGAGAATGGGGCTGAGACAGGCCCACCTGCATGTTCACCCCAACCCAGTGTGCAGGGGGCAGGAGGGAGGCTCCCAGGTGGGGGAGGGAGGGGAGGCCTGGGTTGGGGTGGAATCCTGGCCATGCCACTTCCCGGGGAACTGGAAAGCTCTCACCCAGGAAGTGAGGGAGGAAATCAGTCCCGCAGCATCACGAGCCGGAATGAAGAGAGACAGATGTGGACGTGCCTTGTGAATTAAAAGCAGCACGCTGGGCCCTGCTGTGTGCCATCCTTACGGATGGCTGGGCAGGTGCCAAGTTTCTGTAACAGGTGAGGCCTCGGAAGAGAGAAGCCGCGGTCTGAGTGCGCGATTTCTCAGGCCGTGGCCGCCGGGAGCAGGCGGAGTGCTGCCCTCCAACCGGCGCCGGGCTTTTCCCGCTGACCTTCCAGGATCAGCCCGGAGACCCAGGGTAGGGGCGCCCCCTCATGGCCGGAGGAGGAAAGAGCACTTGTGCCAAAGGAGGGGGCTCCTGCACCCCCTGCCTGTCCCAGGGCCGGCGTAGAGGAAGGCTGACGTCATGAGAGTGGCATTTCCAAAGACTCGGGTTTCCTTGGTCAACCCCAAATAGCCCATCCGAAGAAATGAACTCATCAGTGTTTCCCGAACCTCAGCCACCCCCACCTTTGCCTTGTCTGCTTAAGTGTCCTAGTGTTGACTTAATTTTCTCTAAATAGACGTACCTTTTCTTAGAGGGCCATACATTTCTCTAAAAAGGAAACTGAGACACCACAGTAAATGGAAAATTGTCCTTCCCTGCCATAAATAGAAGGTTCCAGTCAAAGTAAAAATAACCAAACTCGGATTGAAGTTTAATGTGGACTCCGTGGCCAGCTGGAGGCTCTGAGCCCTGGGTCTGCTGTGTTAAAAAGGTATCACTTTTTAGGACTTGTCAGCACCAGATCTGTCTCCCTGGCCTCGGAACCGCCAGGGAGGAAGGGCCGGCTCTCTCCCCTGACCGGTGCTGACTGGGCGCAGGCGGAGGAGCCTGGCCTCATGCTCTCCCTCTGGTCTCCGCAGCGCACGGAAACGCCCCATCCCCTACTACCGGCCCAGCCCCTCCTCGTCCAGCGGCCTCAGCAGCACCTCCTCCTGGTACAGCGGCAGCAGCAGCCGCTCCGCCAGCCGCAGCTACTCCCGCAGCCGCAGCCGGACCCGCACCAGCAGCAGCTCCAGCTCCCGCAGCCCCAGTCTGGGCTCCCGTAGCCGCAGCCGCAGCCTCAGCCGCAGCCGGAGCCGCAGCCGGAGTCGGAGCCGCAGCTCTAGCTCCGCAGACAGCGACTCCAGCACAAGGCGCTAAGCGAGCCTCTGCGAGCCAGCTGCCTGCGGGCGGCCTTGCCTCGGCCAGCCCCCTCCCTGCCCACCCTGCCTTCTTGGTGACAGACTTTGAGGGCTCCTGGACCCTGCCCTTCCTGAGCTCCTGGGAGGAGGAAAAGAAGGGTGGCCTCTGTCCAGCTGCCAGGGGCCTCCACCCGCGCCACCCTGGGTTCAGCTCAGGCCCGGACTCCGGAGACACCGCGCTGCCCTCCAGGCTTTGTGTGCAGCCGCGGGGCCGTGACTCCGGGCTTGAGCCGGGCCAGGGGAAGGCAGAGATGGCTTCGTAGACCCCTGCTGCCAGGTGCAGGGTGGTTTAGCACCCCTCCCTCATGCAGGCTCCTGGCTGCAGGCTTAGGGATCCCTCGTGAGGGTGGGTGTGGGTGGGGGACAAGAGAAGAGACCAAGGGCCCTTCAGCTCCAGGAGAGGGTCAGGCCTTTCACCCCCAAACAGGCCAGAGCGAAGCTAGAGGCTGTCGAGTCCTAGAAGGGACGTGTCTGAGCAGGGATGTGGGCATGTCTATTGGGAAGAGGGTCCTCTCTGCCCAGAGATGCAGACACAGAGGGGGAGGGCGGTGGCTCAATGCCCCCGCAGTTCAGGAGGAGGAGCCGGCAGGTTCTAGCACGGAGAGGCCACCACTGGCTCACCCACAATGCCTCTGGGCTGTTCCCAGGGACCTGCAACCTCCCGGAGAAAGGACAACCCCCTTCCTAAACCTGCCTTAGCCCCACCAGCTGGCACCAACTTAATTCCACAGAACCATCTGCCGAACATTCCCCAGTGCCATGGCCAGCTGCCAGCCCCCAGCGCCAGCCCGTCTGGCCTTGCCCTCCGGTTGGCGTCTGCCTGCCCCCTCCCCACCACCCAGTCTGCCACACCCTGGATCCTGCCCAGTGCAGCTGAGTGCCCATCTCAGCCTACGCCTCCCCCTTTGCCTCTCAGGAATTTTGCTAGGATGGGGCATAGCAGCTCCAATTTGGGGAAAAGACCCAAATCCAGAGTCTGGGGGTCTTGGGTGCTCCATGCCCTGAGCTGCCAGTGGCTTCTGAAGTTCCTTGTCAGTGGAGAAAGCCCCACCCTATTTCTGCCCTCTGCCCCACCCCCACCCCGTCCCCTGCCCAGGGCTGGGCAGTGGGGTAAGCTGATCTCTAACACACAAACACCAGCAGCTGCTGCTGCGTGCACAGAAGGCAGAGAACGGGGTGAGAGAGGATCCTTAAATAAACTTCGGGGCAGCCCCCTCACAGCTGACTGGCCTCCGAACCTCGGGGTGGGTTTCACGTGGAGGTGGCCACAGCAGCAGGACCGCACAGGGAGGGAGGGAGGGGACCCTCAGTTTGGGGAAGCAGGGATGAAACCCCTTTCTCCCTCACACACAGGGAACACAGTGGGGAAGAGCATGTGATTTTTCTGCAGCAGCAACCCTCCCCTCCTCAGTCTTTCCCATCACATCCACCTGAGGGGCCAGACCCGCCTGCAGCCCCCAAAGCCCTCCACCTGCAGCTGGCGGGGCTGTCCAGCAGCGTGAGGACCCGGCCTTCCCACAACGCCTCTGGCCCAGGCCCAGCCCCGCCCGCCCGCCAAGACCTACCAATGCCAACGCTGTCACCACGGAGGCTGGGTGGCATGGCAGGCGCCGGGACAGGGCAGGCGCCCGGGCAGGGCAGGAGCCCGGGCAGGGCAGGAACAGCAACTGTAAATAGCCTCTTCCCCCCCGGAGCCCGATGGACGCCACCCCCTCACGGAGACTGAGGCTCCCGGAGCCATGGCGCCTCCTTAGGAAGAAGCAAGAGGCCCTGCTGTCAGCAAGCCTGTTATTTAGTTTCTGTATTTATGTTTATTTATTTATTTATGTGATGAGATCTCGCTGTGCCACCATTAGCAGTGCTCACTATTTATTTATATGGGGAGGCTGTGTGTGGGTGGGGGTTTTCTAAAGTATTTCTGTGCATCTCACTTCTTTCCCCTCGTGTCTCTCTGGGTGGGATTTGAGAGGCGGATGGGGGTGGGGATGTTGGCTTTCGCCCTGAAGGTGAGACCCTGAGCTCCAAGCCCAGGGCGCATTCCTCAGCCCTGCCTGTGGCTGCAGGCTGGGCCCCGCCCTGCCACCAGCTCAGGGGCCGAGAAGCGGCTGAGCGGAGGTGCTGGCTTGAAGTGAGTCACAGCTCCGGTGGGGGCTGCAGTCTACGGTCAGCTGGACGGGAAGGCCACAGTCGGAGTCGGGGCCTGAAAGTCCCTCAGGCGCTGAGGGGGCAGGTGGCGCCAGCGTGGGGCCTGCCCACCCACCAGTGCTGCCTGTGTTTGAGGCCTGGAGGTTGGAGGCCATGGGGTCACCAGGAGTGGCAACTGGGAGGCAATTGGAGCTGACAAGGCGCTCAGGTCCTGAAAGAGGCCGGGAGCCTGCACCCCTCACCTCCCCCTGCCCCAGGGCACCTGCTGGTGGGCAGAATGGCGGCATTCCCCAACACCCGCTGGCTTCCTGTGAGGGACCCGCTTCCGACAGGTGTGGCTCGTTCCTCCTGTCCTGAGACCGCTCTGTCCTTTCTGCCGGGGGTCCAGCTACTGGGGATGAGGTACCAGTCATTCCGGGAGACACCCCCACTCCGCCCCCCGAAAGCGAAGGCCTTCTTCTGTCCGGAGAGAGAACAAAGCTGTTCCTGAAACTGGGGAGGGAGTAAAGTGAGCAGCTAGAGGCTCCCCCTCCCCCTGAGAAGTCACCTCAGAACCGGCCCAGGGACCCAGGACCCAGAGACTCTCACAGCCTCCTCCGCCCAGCCAGCGGGGGTCTATGGCTGGGACGGCTCCCCCTTCCCACAGTCACCCCGCCGGGCCTGGACGGTCTCTGGCCCGGCCCAGTGCTGGATCTGGTGAGGCTTTTGCCACAGTTCTGGCCGTGTCCCTGGCATTGTGACTCACCGGCCTTCACCCCGGCGTCTCAAGTGAGGGAGCCCCGGCCTGGGAAGGCTGCAAGAAGGCTGCCTCAGTGGCCTCACTGGGTGGGCTGCTCACCTCTTTACCCCCCTGCCATCGCGCTCCCCTGCTTCCAGGCAACCAGGCAGATGCCCGAAACCTCAGGCAGAGTGAAACCTCAGGCAGAGTGAAACCTCAGACAGAGTGAAACCTCAGGCAGAGTGAAACCTCAGGCAGAGTGAAACCTCAGGCAGAGTGAAACCTCGGGCAGAGCGCACTTGAACCACCAGGACGGAAAAGGGAGGGAGACCTGGCCAAATACCTGAAGCCCTTGGCCCCGGCTGCGGGACTCACTGCATGAGTGTGCCTGGGGGAACTGCTCCCTTCTGGGGCCAGATCCCACGTTGGGAAGTGGGTTCACCGGAGGCCTGGCCGGTTCTCAAAGGCAGAGCGAGCTCCTGAGACTTGGAGAAAAAAGGACAAGTGGACATGGTGAGGTTGTTCATCGGAGAGGAGAGCCTGAGGCAGTTTGTGGGTTCCCTCTGGCTGAGAGGAGATGCCCCGGATCAGAGCCCCCGGCATCCGGTCCATCCAGGTCTCACTGCTCCTGTTTCTCCGCTTCCCTTGAAGGAAAGTTGGTCTTTCAGAAGCAACAGAAATCAAGATGTCTGAACGACACAGGGCCGCAGAGAGCCCCATCGCTTCATTCATTCAGACCCGTCTTTCCCAGGTTTGCTTGAAGAGGCCGGAATACAGGGTGGGGCCAAGGGTTTGAAAGCATTTTCTTCTCCTCAAGTGCCACTTCTACCCCTGCTTCTGCCAGTCTTTCCCCGGATATCCAAAGTAGCCTCCTGGCATGTATCTTGCTTTTCTCTTCCGCTGAATATAAAATCTGTCTCATAAAACCTACAGGTGTCCCTAACACTCGCCCCTCCTATAGTGGCCACCTGAGTCCCTCTGGGGTAGCTAAGTGTTTCAAGCAAGGTCTCCTAAAACCTCTCCCTCCTCCGCCCCGGCCGGGCACCGCCTCCTCCTCCTCCTCCTCTGTCTTCGGCTGTGGTCTTTTGTTTGTTGGTTTTTCTTGTTGGAGGTGATTTTTTTAGTGGTGACGGTTTTGCATTGTAAACACCATGATGGGCACCCCTATCAGAACTTGGCTTTTTAACAATTTATTTCCCATGTCCTGAGTGGTGCTGGGAGAGGAGAGGAGCTACCCCGCCCCAGGATGGCTCCCACCTCCCGGCTCCGGGCGCGGCCGCCTGCGTGGGAGCGTGATCACCCAGGTAATGAGAGCGAGAATCTCCAAGCAAATTGGAACTGGCAGCGACGCAGGCTTCAGTCATACAAATTAAGCTCAAATGGAACTGAAACACTGGTTAACTCCGGGAAAACCTCATTTAGATGGAAATTAATTGAGGAATAAAATGCCTGCACAGGAACCAACTTCTATTAAAAAGTAACAGCTCCTTGGGAGAAAAAAAAGTGAGGAAGAAGACTGTAATCCCTCTTCCCTGGCCGAGAAAAGCTGTGCCTCACCTTTTAACGAGAGAGCTGCGTCTGTCTGGATTGAACAGAGTGCGTCTCGGGTCTCAGTCCTGCTGTCTGCAGAGTGGGGCTTGGCCTAGGTGTGCTTGGCAGCGTGGAGGGAGTGGGTCAGAGCTGTCTGAACCCACGCCCTGCAATCTCAGGAGTGCTCTCTGGCCCGGACTCTGCCTAAGGACTTCTGTGCTGTATCCCTTCTCTCCCAGTTCTCAGCTGTTTCCTCAAGCCGCCATGAGCCCAGGACCTAGCAAAATCTACCACATCAGCCCAGAGATCTTGGTGAACCCCAAGGTCATTTCTCCATGTCGGGCTGGAACATCCATTGGGAAAACCCCAAACCAGGGCCCCCACCAGCCCAGCTCAGTCTGAGCAGCCAGCCTCTGCCCGGGCAGCCATGTCGGAGGGGAGCAACTGTGTCCTCCCGCGTCCTGGGCGCAGCGCCCAGCGGCCACGCCTGCTTGCTTCCCGATTCACCGCTAGGCAGAGCTGTCTCTGGGGTCCGCCTCACAGCCTGTACGAAACACGGGTCTGTCCTAATAAAGGTCCCACAGTAGGGTGTTCGCACACACCGAGGCGTGCTCTGTGCCTACTGGGGTGAGGCAGAGGGAGGGCGGAGGGGGGATGGGAGAAGGGAGGTGGGAGAGAGGGGAGGCACGCCTGTGGCCTTGCTCATTTCTTCAACCTTCAGAACAAGCCTGGAGGCCTGGGCTCCCCGTGTTCCCCATGATCCTCGTGTTCCCCGTGAGGTAGGCCTTAGGGGGCCGGTCCCGGCCATGGCAGGCGCTGGGTTCATCTTCCCCAGGACCCTGTGAGGGGGTGTGAGGGCCTCCTTCCGACCGAGGAAAACCAGGGCCCTGAAAACACTTCCCTGCTACGGCCAGGAGGCGATGACAGGCCCACAGACCCCACCCCGCTGCCCTCCCCTGGTCCCCGCACTGGGCCGGTGCCCGAGGAGCGAGTCCCTTCTGTAGGTGTTTTCTCCACCCCCTGAGGGGTAAGAGGAAGTTCCGGGCAGGGGACATATTCAGGATTCAAGGACCAGACCTAAAGGACGACCCTCCACCAGTCAGGTGGCATAGAGCAGGGTGACCCTGGGCATCTGTGGGAACTAAGTGCAATGGGGACTCTAAAAAAAAAAAAAAAAAAAAGACCAGCCAGTGTGGCTCAGGGTTGCAGGTCAAGGGCATGTACCTAGGTTGCAGGTTTGATCCCAGGCCTGGTCAGGTGCTTGCAGGAGCCGACTAATGAATCTCAATCTCCCTATCTCTCTCACCTCCCCTCTCTCTCTCTCTCTCTCTCTCTCTCTCTCTCTCTCTCTCTCTCTCTCTCTCTCTCCCTTCTCCCCTCTCCCCACTCCTTTTTCTTCCCTTTTTCTCCCTCCCTTACATTTTCTCCAAAAATCAGTGGGAAAAGTGCCCTGGGTGAGGACTAACGAATGAATGAATAGGCATGGCTTGCACTCAGGGCCTGTGTGAGCATCGTCACTGTCCCCGGAGCCCAGACGGGCTCGTGCACATGGCCACGGGGACCAGGAGCTGGGCCCACAGGCCCGGGGAGCCTCCGGGTGTCCTCGGTGCCTGGCCTCAAAGCTGCTTCCCTGGAGACGGGGCTGGAACACACAGGCGGGAGGCAGGGAGGGAAGTGGACAGGACAGCCCAGGGTACCTGGAGGCCAATCCCAGGCCAGGGAGAAACCTGAGTTTTTAGATAAAAATTTCCCGACTTTTAAAATGTTGTAACTCATTCCTCCTCCCCAAACACTATGTGATACACACAAACCCAGAGATAACACATGTCATCTCAGGCAGACAGAAACCCGGGCCCAGGCCTTCATCCCACCACCCGAGTCCTGCACAGTCTTGTCTACCCCTGTGAGGGGTTACCAGCTGGGGAGAAAGCAAACAAGACAGGTCCCCACCTTCCCCCTCGCCCCCAGGGACATCCTGCCCTTGGAGATCTCTCCTGGGAAGGACTGGGATGGGACACCCCCTGGGGTACATCCTGTGCCAACCTCCACTGTCACTGCCCCCCTTACCCCGCCCTACACACTGATTTACTTCTTCCCACATAGGCTGAGGCAACAGCCCTGTTCTCTTCCGAAGTTCTATCAGTAAAGAATGGTAACAATAGTAACCCTTTATGGAGCAACTAGCCCTTTTCCCACCTTATTTTCAGAATGACCCCATTTACTCCCATTTGGCAGAGCAGAACGCTGAGGCTCACAGAAGACCCCAGAGCTGGAGGTGTTTGAGCCCAGGTCTGTGGCTGCAGGCTTTCCCTCGCTGACGGTGGAGAGCTGGCCTCCGAGAGGGCCCCTGACGCCTTTCCCCAGGAAACATGGCTGTCAGGAGGCTGCCCTGTGATGCCAACTCCCCTCCCCGAGTCCACAGAAGGATGCCAACTTCCTACTTCCTGTCTGGCTCCCACTTAGAGGAACCTCCAGTGATTGTGCTGAACAGGTGCCCACCCCTCCCAGCTCCGAGCCCTGGCTGCCAGGGAGAGGGACCAGCTTTTGGAGGGGCGTCTCTCTCCCAGGTGGGCAGCTGCCCAGGGATAGAGCGTCCAGGGGCACACACAGCCTTCAGGGGGCGGAGGCATCTGCCAGGAGGGATGGGAGGCGGATAAGGGAGGCAAGAGCCAAGACCCCGCCCGCCTGCTTTGAGACCTAAGCAAATGGATCCCTTCCTGGGACCCAGTTCCGCCACCTGTTACAAGAGGCTGCTTAGGCCAGCGGTCCCCACCTGACAGACATCAGAGCCACCCGTGACGTCCCACAGCCACCCGAGGAGCACCTGCTGTGGTGGGAGCCAGACAGGGTGTTTTGAGGGGGTCCGGGTCCTGTTAATACGAAGCCGGGAGGGATGGAGATCTACTGAATCCCGTGGCACCGGAATGTCACCTGCCTCCAATCTGCTGTCCTGCGCCTGCTACAAGCCACAGCTGCACCCTAGAAACACTGATGTCT
>PVJN01045401.1:0-16910 GCA_004026805.1 Lasiurus borealis
ATAGATCAAGCAGGAAGTAGAGAAACAAGCGTTCTCAAAATCCACGCATCTTTCTAATCTCATATTGCCTCACTCAAAAGCCCACAAAAACAAGGTAAGTACCTATTGGTTGAAAATAGTCATAATAACAGTAATTTTATCTACAGATACATTTATACTTTATGAAACTCTTCTCATAGAATATCTTTTGTTTCTACATCAACTCAATGGGATTTCATTAGAGAACTAATTCTCTAAATTAGTTCAAATATTCACCTTACCAGATGTCTCAGGCAGAAAGGGGTAACTCTGATGATACACCATCAACCCCTGCTCAAGTACTTTGTACTATTCATGAGGGATGGCCTCTTCTCACCTTTCTCCATCTTCTGAATCTGACTCTGCTCCTTTGTCTTATTTTCCTTTTAAAATGGGGAAAGGAAAGCAGCCTTAAAACTAGGACAGCTGTTAGAGGCAGTTTAGGAACTTCCTTTTGGTATTGTATCAGATGTAACTCCAGTATACATTTTACTGACATTTTTGAAGGATAAACTTTTCATTTTCTAGCCCTTTTGAAGGGCTTCAAAACTCTCTGTCTTCAGACAAGATGGGAACATCTTTCACTTACTGTCTGTGGAAATTTACTAAAAGCACTGTCCATGTGTCCTAGCCTGGATTCCTTAGGAAACTGAGACAAATATAAAGGCTTATATCCTATTTCCTATCAAGGGTAGGGGATCCAGAGGCATAGAAATAAATGACAAGGGAAGAGTAGAAAGGAAAGAGGAAGATATAATACAAGGATGTGTTACTGAGTAGTTCACTGCTAAGTGTGACTGATTGGTTAATCCCAGGAGACTATCTTCCTAGAAGCTAAATAAGCTGCATGTCAGGACAGCCTCATCATAGCTAAGAAAAATTGAATCATTTATATCAAACTTTTTACTCCCATTAGGCATTTTACTCATAACTTGTTAAGTTTCCTACACCTGTGGGTCCCGCAGCTTTCCATTTTCAACATGATAGGGAAGACTCAAGGTAGGGCATAAAAAGTGCATAGTATTATCAAATGTTACATGTGTGACATTGTGGAGCCACTCGGCTGTAACTATAACAACAGAAGAGGTAAGATCAAATTCTGAAATGATCCATAAATGAGCTGCAATAGACTTGCATACTGCAATATGGAGTCTTCACTTTGGTGAGAATAGAATGCATTTATATTTCTCCAATATGTCACCAAGCTTTTTTTAGATGTTAGCTTCTTATTGCCACTTAAATATTAAGACTTAAGGTAAGATAGGTACTTAAATATACTCCAGACCCTGATACAGTAGTGAGGTTATCATTAACATTTGCCATAATTTTATCTTCTCCCATGTATTAATTCTAGAGTTTCCTCATCTGCAGCCAGTATGTTTTCTAGTCTGAGTTTCTTGCTTCATGAGATTGAAGCCCTTACTTGCTTGCCTGGACTGTGGTTGCTGCTATTGTCCCAATAACTATTATTACCGGATATATACACAACATGACAGTTCCAATCATACTCCTTCCTGACAACATTACACAACAGAAAATATGACTTCTGATAATCTGGACTAATCGTACCTTTATTACATCAATTTCTTATTTTGCCTATTGATCCACTGGCATGAGAAGCCAGAGAAAGTAGGTGGTAGGTACAGTTTCAAGTTCATGAGAAACATTATTGTAGCCCTTGGTAAAGTGTTTATCTCTCTGGGAACTAAAAACTCTAATTTGGTAATGCCTAAGAGCATAGTGACAGGAAAGACCAATTATGCAATTGGGGCACAGGGAGAAATGCTGCGATGGATCTTATTTCCTCCCCTTGGTTCCCAGAACTATACAACTATATACAGGGCTTTAAAAAGTAGGTTTAAAGTTGTAATACAAATAAACAATACTATATATACCTGATATGCAAAGTGTCACCTTAGGAGTTCCATGGACCAGGATTTCGATTGCTCATTATGACATGCGCTGACCACCAGGGGATGGCACAGAACAATGGAAGGTCCTGGCTGGCAGCTGGCCGCTGCTAAGGACCCACCCATGCACGAATTTCATGCTCTGGGCCTCTAGTAATAAATAACAATACAAGTATAATCTCTTTTGTGCACTCACAATTGTAAAGATACTTTTGCCAACACACACACACACACGCATATATATATATATATATATATATATTTAAGACCAGATATATATCAAGTTTTCCTCTTTTTTTAAGGCCACTGGCTTTATTGATTTAAATAACTTTATATAGACAGTGACTATTCTGCCAAAAGAGAAGCTGGATGGCATAAAACAGGCAGAGGTGAGGGGGATAAGGGGAAGCGGCGTGGGAAGGGGCCAGGAATCCACTCAGAAAGCTGGTAATTACTGAAACTAGCAGGAGAAGGAGAAAGGAGATGCATACAAGAGTAAGAATTGAAAAAAGTTGAAAGGATAAGGAGAGAGAACTTTCCCAAAGAACCCAGAGGATGTTGGAGATGAGTTGACAGCAATATTTTTATTTATTTCATTTCATTTTATTTATTTATTTATTTATTTTTGTAGAGGACAAGGGAGGAGCCACCACTTAGCTGCAAACTCTGGAAATGCAAAGCTGGAGTTACAGGTTGGGGGCACCTCAGAAAGCATTGTGGAGGGGCAAGGACCAGACTGCGTTTCCCCAAAAAGAATGACTCAGGGTCAGGATGACCTCAAGCCTGGGGGAAAGAAGGAACGGGGGGTTTCCCAGCTAAACATCCTGTGACATAGAACAGAACACCAGGTGCTTGAAGGCACCCCTGGCCTTGAGAAGCCATGAAGTCTGACAAACAACTCCTTCAAGGACAACCGCTATCTAGACTGCTTACTTGCATAACCAAAAAGCTTAGACAAACAGTATATGAAATTTAGTAATGCTTAGCCAATTGAAATTTGCAAAGTCCTCCTGCGCTGAGGATAAAAAGCACTTGCTGCAGAGGTTCGGGGCTCTCGTGCTTCCCTTCTCTGTCAGTGGAACTGTGAGCCCGGAGTCGAGTTCATAACAAAGGCTTCCTAAATTTTCTAATTGACTGTCTGGTGGTCGTCTGTCTCAGGTCGCTCCATTACAGCATCACAAGAAGGTGTTGCACTACTCTCAGAAGTACCTGAAGCAGTCTAAGGACTGTTTGGCATTAGTGACACATGAATCCTTTAGCCATTCCTGGTCAAGGTCTGGCCAAGGACAACGTAGGCCTTATCAAAGTTCTTTCTTTCAGCTTCTTGCCCAGGACTTCACTAATTTTGGCCAGGCTCCATACTGACTATCCCCCGGTGGGCTATGCCATTGGAATGATTGTCATATTGATCAGGCACCTCTAGCTCCCATAAAAGTGCTTTCCTTAAGTTTTCCTCATAAAGAAAAAAAAAGTAAAATTTTTAAAGTTCTAATTGTGAGTATTTTTGTGATTTATTTCATTTTTTTATTGGAAATTCAAATAAGTTCAACTTTATTTTTCTACCCTGAACAGACAGGGGGAGGAACATAATATAAGTAGTGTGTGTGTATGTGTGTGTGTGTGTGTGTGTGTGTGTGTGTGTGTGTGTGGTGTACATACTTATCTATATTTCTGTCTATCTAAATGTTGTGGCAAGGGAAGTATGATATTCTCTAACTGTTATATATTAAGTTCCTCTTACTCTCATATTTCAACTTAAAATGTCATTCACTTCTGCTTTAGTTTTCTTTCCCTATCCACTCCCCCGAAACATATAGTCAAGATATCACAATCTAAACCTTCAATCCACCCCTGCTATTTAAGGAATACCCACACACATCTGTGCATTTAAGTTAAGACTAGCTGTGAGTTTATTTGTTGGGGTGTGCCATGTGGGTTTCCCAACTAGAGTCTTAATTTGCAACACCTACAGCTTGCTTAGCTCATTCTGATGCTAGGGTGGTTTCCTTCTGTGAATACATGTCAGTGAGGTACTCTTAAGCAAAGCAATGGCCTTCACAGAGCCTATGAATTTAGTTTCTTCCATGAATAGACTTCCTATTCCTATATGCAAGTGAATATTTGGATCAGATATATTCACCCAAACCACCTTTAGGAGATTAAAAAAAATGGCTCTTGCCATGGAAGGCTAATGGACAAGCTTTGCTGTATATTATAATGTTTTTCCAAACCAATTGTATACAAAAAGTTTTTGAGGACCTACTATATGCCAGGCATTGGATGTTTTATATTCTACAAATGTTCATGGAGACTGCTGTGAAACAATAACTTCAAAAAATAAATTTAAAAAAGGAGCATATAAACTAATAAGGGCAATAGAACAAACCCAACAATAATAATAGCTAGAATAAGTAGTGATGATGTCAGCAAGTGTAGGAACCTCTTTCACGTCCCACGTCCCGCCCTCAGGGTTCCCATTCAGGGTTCAGGTTCTGGAGGAGGCTGCCCACAAATGAAAAGAGAGACTAGAAAAGCATTAATTTGGCAATATTGGGGGGCCAGGCAGAAGCCTTCCTCTAGTGGAAAGACTATCCTTGCTCTGGCCTTTTTCTCTCTTTTATTAAGACTTTGGGACATACCCATAGCCTTTAGGTAGGAAATTACAAGAACAGAAATTAACATGAAACAAACAGGTAGAGGCTGCTTCAGCTAACAATGTTTCAACTAAACAGTGAGTGATTAGCTCTGACCTTTCAGAGCAATTAAAGTTGACCTGCCTTCTGATCTCCTGTCCACATCTTTCTATTAGTGAGACAATGTTTGTTTTCCTGCAAGCAAGATAGTTGAGCAGGTGACTCCCCCCCACCCCCCAGTTTACAAATTAAAGTAGCCTTGGAAGGGTTTACAAGTCCAATTAAGAACCTGCAGGTACATAATTGAACACAAAACAGAGTAACCACACTGAAAGAATTGCTTGGGGGATCTGTATAGCTAAGACATTTGGAACGTCTAGGGAAAAAGTACAGAAGTGAACTTAGTAGTGTTTGTCAGCACAGACCCCAATGACCTGCTCAATAGAGGAAAACCTGCAGGTTTATGCTATTGAAGTAATGAAAAACCACCCCTGAAAAGGGGACAATGCTGCATCCCACAGGAAGAAATCACTATTGTCCACCATAGGACTGGACTGCTCCTAACTCCAACCCATCCAGGAATCCATATCCATGGCCACTGTATGCACACTTGTAATCCAGATCCTAGTCACATTCACTGCATACAGAAGTGTTCCAGACTGATTTTTAAAGTCATTCCATGAGTGCCCATACACTGGAGTGATCACCACAGCAATAGTGCCAATAGTGCCCATGCCCCAGCCCTATGACAGCTCCATGCAGACGTGCTCTTCTGGACCTTGTTCCATCAGCAGTGGCACCAAGGGCACTGGAGCCATTGGAGTGGGAGTGCTTGTATCTCAGTCCCTGAAGTGATTGGATCTTTGCCCATACCCACATTACAGCCCCAGGTTCATGTGGCCACTCCTAAGTGTCTATGTCTCTCACACTATTACAACGTCGTGGCAGAGACACCTTATCTGGTCATAGAAGCCATCACAGCACCATTCCCCAGAGCCATAGTTCCTACAAGCATGCCCATTCTTCAGATACCAGATTTCTGACCATTTTCTAGGAACCTATGCATCAGATACTGGTGCCACTGCACATGTGAGTGTACCCACAAACTGACCAAATTCCAGTTCACTTCACTGCTTTATCTAATTAATATGTTTTGGGAAAAGCCGATCTTTTACTGAGAGGAGGAGTTAGACCAACTAGCAAACAAACTTTAAAATATTCCACCATTCTGTAATTGTATATCCTAGTATCTGCCATTCTCTCTTGAAATTATATAAAATATGTTAAAATCATTATTTATATATTACGGTATATGTATGTAATATGTAACATGTAAAATAATTACAAATATATACATGCTCATAAAATACATAATGCTTTCATAATTTATACATACCTATAAATAATGCTTCCCCTCTCTCCCAAAGGACAATCTTTCATGGAAACAGAATAAGTTAAATACATAATAGAAAATCAATCGTTGTTGAATTGGGGAAAAAACCAGAGACCCAGTCACTCAACCCTCTTTTCACTATCCTCACCTCTTTGAATAAATTGCGAAGTTACAATTTCATAGCCTGCATTATATGCTTTCTAAGATTACTTCAATTTTTGGTATTCATAAGTCAATTTGACCCTATCTCTTTTAGCTGTTCAGGTTTATAATCTGAGACAATTTTTTTTCTGTTTTCCAGGATTCTCTTTAATACCTTTCCTATTCTACTTATTGTCCAGTTTTTCCTACTGAAATGCTGCGTATGTCCTACCTCAACATTCTTACACGGAAATCATACAAGGCATCAGGAACTTTGAGCCCCAGAATTCTCCCAAGACTTGGACTTACATTTTCCATTTGACTCTCTTGGTCCTGGATAGCAGGCTGGGCTAGGAAACCATGCTGGCTTTTCCCTTAGGGACCTAATCTCAACTACTAACTTGCCTGGCCAATTAATGGGATGGACTGGCTCTAGCTCCCTGGCAGAGAAAATTTAGACTAAAATTTTTGACAAATTAACTACCGCTTCTAGGAGTGTTTTTTGCTCGTTCGTTTATGTATTATTTGTTTTATTACAATAGGGAACAAAGACTTAGCTTAATTTCTGACATACACAATTTCAAATTGAGACATTCCAGAGTTGTAGGAAGTTTTGCAGAAAATTGAGAAAATTTAAGGAATTCCCCAGCTATGTTAGGCTTCCACTTTTACTGAAATGAATCTACTGGAAGTACTAAGAAACAGCTAAAATGAAGGATTCAGAACAGAAAAAAATAACATCCTGTTACTCTCTGATAAGAGGTTGCGAGGGGAAAATAGCTTAAAAAAATAGTTTTATCTAGCTCCACCTGGTGGTAGATGCTTGAAACACAAGTTTCAAAACACATAGTTCTTTTTATTTTTTAACAGAATTTTCATATTTTATTTTATTTTTTCCACCACCATTTATCCTTGTTATGCCCTCTTCCACCTCCACCATCCCAAACTTCTTAAAAAGAATATCATCTTGACAGTAATTCTAGTTGTGCATACACATGTACAGTGAACAGACACCATAGAGTTGTTGAAGATCTCATTGCGTGTTCAAAATAAAAATTAACTATGAATTGATTGCAACTGGACATTCATAGGTAAAGATCAGCTATCACAGGTGCTCAGTGTAGCAGCAAAATATATTAGAATTAAAGTAGTTTTTAAAATGATTTTCAGGACACTTACTATGAATTCCACCAATTTTTTGGTGCATGAGGAGCAATAGCCACTACAAAACTCATTTAAAACCACCAAGTATTTATTAATATTATTTTATTAATAAAGATAATTTTGAAATGTTATATAATTATTGTTCTATAACAATAAGCAGAAATGATCTAAAACACATTTTAAAAAGAAAATGATGATAATATTTGTTTTTCAAGTGACTTTCAAACCATGCCACTATATTCTTGCAGTTGTATATCCAGACAGTTCTAAGACAGTGTGATTAATATATCTTTTATAAAAGTAAAGTTTATTCAAAGTATCATGAGGGGGCAAAAAAGGAAGCAAAGCCTCATTAGGCAGTTCAAAAAACTCTACAAAAGTAAAACTTATAGAATAAGTAATCTCAATGAAAGCAGAAAATGATAGTCTTTCAAGGTAGCATAGGTAAGAGCCAATGATAAGATCTAGAGCAGTGGTTCTCAACCTTTTTTAATGTTGTGACCTTTTAATACAGTTCTTCATGTTGTGGTGACCCCAATCTTAAAATTATTTTTGTTGCTACTTCATAACTGTAATTTTGCTACTGTTATGAATCATAATGTAAATATCTGTTTTCCGATGGTCTTAGGCGGCCTTGCTAGCAGTTTTCAAACCACTCTTGGTTCTCAACTCGTGGGTCACGACTCACAGGTTGAAAACTGCTAGCAAGGCCGCCTAAGACCATCGGAAAACAGATATTTACATTATGATTCATTAACAGTAGCAAAATTACAGTTACGAAGTAGCAACGAAAATAATCTTATGGTTGGGGGTCACCACAACATGAGGAACTGTACTAAAAGGTCACAGCATTAAAAAAGGTTGAGAACAGCTGATCTAGAGTCTTATAAGCTGCTCAATATGCCTGAAATATTAATAAAGACCAAAAAAAGCCCTAGCTGGTTTGGCTCAGTGGTTGGAGTGTTTGTGTACAGACTGAAGGGTCCTAGGTTAAGTTCTGGTCAAGGACACATACCTCGGATGCAAGTCAGAGCGGTTGCAGGAGGCAACCAATTGATGTGTCTCTCTGCATCAATGTTTCTCTCTCTTTTTCTCTCTCCCTCCCTTCCACTCTCTCTAAAAATCAATGGAAAAATATCCTCCAATGAAGATGAACAACAACAACAAAAAAGACCAAAAAAAAGTATATTGACAGAGAGGTGCATTGTAAGAGATGAATTTTGCAAAAATAAGTAGGGGCTAGATCATGTGCAATATAAATTTATTCAGAGTTTATTAAAGAGGAAAGGCTATTCCTTCACTTCTATTTCCTTTTTTAATGTTAAGGGGTTAGGCATAGATATTAGGGTTAACACCATGCTCCTTCTTTTTTGGTTGACATATATGGGTAATTTCCACCTTTTGGGTCTTCCTCCAACCAAAGCCTCAATGTCAGCAATTTGTCACTTACAGAGGAGAATCTTTTTGTTACAACAGGACTATGCTATCTTTCAGCCACATAAGGCCCTCTCTCAATGCATGTAGTCATATAGGAGGCATTGAAGTTCCAGCATTAAGCCAAAAGAGAAAATCAGAAACTAGTCTTTTTCTTTTTCTTTTCTTCTCTTTTTTTTCTTTCCTTTTCTACCTACAATCTTTACAAAGCCTGACAAATATGCACACACATATATATATATATATATATATATATATATATATATATATATTACTGTTAATTTTTTTATCTTATTCCTTCCTATCTTATAAATAAAAATAATAATTTTGTCAACAAATTAAAATGAATCCTTTTATTACTCCCTTCATTTTTCTAACGTAGCTCCTTCCTGTCTTTGGCTCCACTCCCCCATCTCTGATTTCTCCTTGCCACAGCCTCCATTCTCCTGGGTAGACGGAGCTTCACAAGCCCATCGTTATTCTTCCTCTTAAAGGATAGTTAAACAGACCGTCTATTGAGACGCTTACCAGATCAATCGTTAATTGATTCAAATTGGTCACTAGGCAACATATTTTAGGAAAAGAATGTTGTGAATACGGTTTTGGCATTTATTCTTCAAGAATAAAAATTTCTTCAAATAATCTTCTGCTTTGTTCTAGGATCTATACAAGCTTAAAATAGTGTTCATACTGTCTGACTTTGCTTGCCTGCTATGTCATAAATTATTTCTAGGCATGTAAGTAATTTTCAAGATTGTGTTGATAGGAGATACAGATTTATATATTTAGAAATAAAGTCAAGAAAGAAAGAAGGTTTGGAAAGAATACCAGGAAAGATAGATTGCCAGAAGAAACATAAAACAAGAAAGGAAGTAAAGAAAAGTGGTTCCAGTTGAAACATCTTGGCAACAGTTTTTCAGTACAGTTATCTCTTCATAGTCTCCATAGTCCATTGGAGAATTGGGACATTTTCCATAATGGCCACTGGAGGGCATTGCCAGCCAGTAATGAGGGAATTAAATAGCAAATCCATAACTTGGGGAATGATTACTTATGTCAGTAGGGTCAGCACCAGGGCAAACTAAGATAGGTATTTGCAAGGCAAAATTTTGTTGGAATTGAGACTTAATTTCTTTTAAAAGAGTTGTTGAAATGTGGTGGGTGTTGGCCTTAAATTTAATTTTTTCTCCTCTCACTTAACACAGATGGTGTAATTAACTTAGAGCTTTCTGGTTGTATCTGTCTTATATCATGTCATTGGTATATTACCTAACAGTTTGATACCAATTAAGTTTCTGGAATTCACAACCTATTTTAATGGTGATGAGTGATTTCACTATTAAAATATGACATAAGCAGGTCTTTTCAAAATGGGAAAGATTCCCTTAGGAAAGCAAAATATTATTTGAACATTTGAACACACATGCAAATTCTTCATTAAGTTGACTTAAAGTGTGACACATTGCTCAGCTACTAGACTGACACACTCTTCAATTAGATATTTGTCAAATTATGAATTAATTTCCAAATCTCTAAGTAGTGACTTAGCCTATCCACTGATTCTACTCATTGGCCACTATGATGCTTCTTTGAGTTCCTTAAATCTGTGTCTTTCTCAAAGCCTGTACCTTGTTACATTTCAATTCTACTGTCCTATGACATGTGTTGGAATACTCAGACTTAAAATCTGTAGGGGGCTGTTTTGAATTTATGTTAGTGTGCATATGTATGGGATTATCTATATAAGCAGTTGAACATTTGAACTTTTATTCCTGGCAACTCAGTGGCAAGTATTGGTTTTATATTTGATGTTGTTGGATGGGTACTGAGTTAGTTCACTTGCTTGAATTACAAAGGGCATCAAGAAAAGCTCTAACCTCATGTTACTGAAGAATTTTTTACTTAGATTTCAGCATACTGCTGTCCTGGATTGTCTGCCATCAGATTGTTCCTCCTCCATATCTTTCACTTTCCCCTTCCCCCTGATGTCAGAACAATAGCAGGCCCAAGGGACATACATTGAACCAATTAACTTCTGTGTCAGCCTCATTTTCTTGGGATTTCTCCAGCTTTATGACCTTTAAAACCACCTACACACTAGCAATTGTCAATTTTATATCTCCAGGCTAAATCTCTCTCACATTCTCCAAATTCTTATGTCCAAATGTCCCCATGACATGTCCATTTGGGTATCTAATGGATACCTGAAACTTGTATCCAAAATTAAACTGCTGGTCTTTCCTCCTAAACTTAGTTTAACTATCTCAGTTTGAAGCAACTTTCAGTTTCTCAGTTGACAAAAACTAGAGTTCACATGACTCTTTCTCTCAGATCTTACATCAAATCCATAATTTATATAAAAAGATTTATAGCTTATTAAATATTTTTAAGGATGTTTATTGTATTTGATCCTCAACTTTCTCTACCTAGATAGGTAGAAATAGACAAAATTGAGTTTCTAGAAAGTTAAATGACTTATTCATGGTCACACCATGTGGAGCTGAATCTTAAATTCATATTTTCAGAATTTAATTCTCAAGAATTTTTATTAACCTTAGAACCAGTGCTGAAAACTTTTCCTTTGGTCCATTGCAAAATGGGAAATATAAGAATAATGAAGTAAATTTTCCATAAAGTTAAAACTATTTAATTTAAAGGAGTATATTTTATTCTTACATATTTTCTGTATAATATTTGATGTCAGAATATCCTTTATTTTATAACAATAGTGATAGTATTCATAAATGTTAATTAGTCAGAATAAAAAGTTAATTGCTATTTGAAAAATATTATAATCTATAATATGTAAAATCTCAAAATCATTGAAATATACTCTTATGTGTCAAATAACAAAGCTTTAGGGTCAATGAGCATTCTCACTAACATATTTTTCTTGTAGTCTATATTTGGGCTTTACAGTTGGCTTATTTTTATATTTATTCAAAGCAAATTAACAATTAAAATGTTAAAAAGAATACCTTTCTGTATTTGTGCCTCATCTATCCCGCTCCTTTAGGACTTTCTGTTTCTATCCAGCGGTTGAAATTATAATAATTGAGGAAGTGTAAAAAATTCAAATTACTTTAAGGTGAACAGCAGTTTGTACATCATTAAAACATTCAAAGATAATGATGATTGCAGTTAGTAAAATTGTCTCTGATTCCTATAAAAATGCTGGTAAATATGTACATTTATATATAACTTCCTCCCAAATCCTAATGAAATGATATAACAGATATAAAAATACACATCTAGCAGTGGGACTAATTAGAGAAATGTACCACCATTGATTAGGGCAGTGAAGGATTTCTAGGAGATAAGAATAGATTGATTCACTTATTCCACAATTATTTACTTATTAAATGCCACAAATTTTCCTAGGTGAAATGAATACAGATTGTAGTGAACAAGTTGTTAAATATCTTTGTTCTTATGGAATCCACATTATTAAAAGGAAAATCAGGCAATTAAAAGAAGGGAGAAATATATCAAATTGAGATATATGCAATGCAAATAATTAATGTAAGATACTATGGTTGAAAAATCACTGGGTGGTTGCTCTAATTTGGATAGTTATGGAGAGTTTTTAAAAAAGCTAATGTTTTAATTGAGAGATAAACAAAAAGAAACCAGTTATTTAAAGATATGGAGAAAAGACATTCCTGGAGAGACAAGAGCTAGAGTGCTGGCCCTAAGACATGAATGACTTTATAATATTTGAAGATACAAATAAAAGGAAGTAGGGTGATGGTAAAAGAGTAAGCCATACCCCTGGACAGTTTGGTTCCATTGATAAGAGCATTGGCCTGTGGACTGAAAGGTCCCAGGTTCCATTCTGGTCAAGGGCATGTACCTTGATTGCAGGCATGTTCCCAGGAGGAGGTATGCAGGAGGCAGCTGATAGATGTTTCTTTCTCTTGGATGTTTCTAAGCCTTTCTCTCTCTCTTTCTCTCTGTAAAAAAATCAGTTAAAAAAGAAAAAAAGAATAAGTCATAGAGGGAAGCCAAGGCCAGATCAGGAAAGTTTTATAAATCAAAAGAGAGTTTAGATTTTATTCTAAATAAGATGAGAAGCCCTTGGAACAGTATAGGCAGAAAAGTAGCATGATGTAATTTATGATTTTTAAAAACTGTGGTTCATTTTTAGAAAATGGGTTGTAGGAGGTAGCATATTGATTTGGATGATGTTGGCTTTAGTTATAGAAAGCCTAAGTCATAGTGGATATAAAAGTGAAAAAAAATCAATTCATAAAAAGACATCTCCAGAGTTTTTTATTCAGTTACTGAGCAATATCATTAAGGACTAGAGCCTTTGTAAATTTATATTATTTTATTATCTAAAGTTTTACATATGTCTATTTTTAATCTAATTAACCCCACCCCTAGCCATTCGCATTCTGGGCAAGTACCCACCGCCCCAGTGTCTATGTCCATTGGTTATGCTAATATTCATGCATACAAGTCCTTTGGTTACTCACTAACTACCCCTTCCCTGACATTTGTCTCTGGATCTATTCTTGTTCATCAAATTATGTTAATCATTATATCCCCCACTAGAGGTCTGGTGAACAAAATTTATAGAGGGTGTTTGGGGGATCCCTCAGCCCAGCCTGCACGAATTCTATTCCAAAGTTTCTCAGGGGATGCCTGATGGCTGGTTTAGGCCCAAACCAGCCGTCAGACATCCCTCTTGCAACCCAGGACCTCTGACTCTTAACCACTCACCTGCCTGCCTGCCTGATTGTGCCTAACCACTCTGCCTGTCTGCCTGATTTCCCCTAACTGCCCTCCCCTGAAGGCCTATTGCTCCTAACTACCCTCCCTTACTGGCCTGGTTGCCCCTAACTCCCCCTGCCTCATCCCATGCCATCGTGGCTTTGTCCAGAGGGAAAAAGATGTCTGGAAGATGTCTAATCTACTTAGCATATCACCCTTTTATTAGTATAGATATGAGTGAGATAATATAATATTTATCTTTCTCTAACTGGCTTATTTTACTTAGCATAATGCTCTCTGGTTCCATCCATTCTGTTGCAAATGGTAGAAGTTCCTTCTTTTTCATAATGGTGTAATATTCCATTGTGTAGATGTACCACAGTTTTTTAATCCACTCATCTGCTTATGAACACTTAGACTGTTTCCAAATCTTAGCTATTTTAAATGGTGCTGATATGAACATAGAGGTGCATGTATCCTTTGTGATTAGTGTTTCTGGTTTCTTGGGATATAGTCCTAGAAGTGGGATTTCTGGTCAAATGGGAGTTCCATTTTTTACTTTTTGTATATATATTTTCTTGAGTTTTTTACAAAGAGGAAGGGAGAAGGATAGAGCATAAGAAACATCAACAACAGAGAAACACCAATCAGCTGCCTCCTGCACATCCTCTATGAGGATATACCCACAACCAAGGTACATGCCCTTGACCAGAATCGAACCTGGGACCCTTCAGTCCACAGGCTGATACTCTATCTACTGAGCCAAACCAGTTAGGGCCTTTTTTTACTTTTGAGGAAACTCCATACTGTCTTCCACAGTGGCTGCACCGGTATTCATTCCCACCAGCAGTGCATGAGGGTTCCTTTTTCTCCACATCCTTTCCAGCACATCTCGTTTGTTGATTTGTTGATGATAGCCATTCTCATAGGTGTGAGATGTCATCTCATTGTTATTTTGATTTGCATTTCTTGGATGACTAGTGACATTGAGCATGTTTTCATATGTCTCTGGACCTTCTGTATGTCCTCTTCTGAAAGTGTTCATTTAGATCTTTTGCCCATTTTGCATTGGATCGTTTATCTTCCTTTTGTTAAGTTGTATGAGTTCTCTGTAAAGTTTAGAGATTAAACTATTATCTGAAATATCATTGGCAAATATGTTCTCCCAGGCAGTGAGCTTTCTTGTTGTTTTGTTTATAGTTTCTTTACTGTGCAGAAACTTTTATTTTGATGTAGTCACATTTGTTTATTTATTTATTTTTTAGTCTCCATTGCCCTAGGAGCTGTGTTGGTAAAGATATTGCTAAGACATAAGTCTAATATTTTGCTGACTATGAAGTCTTGTAGAATTTTTATAGTTTCCTGTCTTACATTTAAGTTCTTTAGCCATTTTGAGTTTGTTTTTGTATATGGTGTAAGTTGATAATATAGTTTCTTTTTTTTTGCATGTATTGGATCAAATTTCCCAGCACTATTTATTGACTCCATTGTATGCTTTTGCCTCCTTTCTCAAATATTATTTGAACATAATGGCTTGGGTCAATTTTTGGGATCTCTATTCTTCTCCATTGGTTTATATGTCTGTTCTTGTGCCAGTACCAGGCAGTTTTGAGATCAGTAGCTTGGTAATATAGTTTCATATCTGGTTTTGTGATCCCTCCAACTTTGGTCTTCTTTCTCAGGATTTATGAGGCTATTCTAGGTCTTTTTTACTTCAGATAATTTTTGGAGAGTTTGTTATAGATCTTTGAAGTATGTCCTTGGTATTTTAATGGGGATTGCATTGAATCTGTAGGTCGCTTTGGGTAGTATGGACATTTTAATGATGTTGAGTCTATCAATCCATGAACATGGTATATTCTTCAATATGTTTATCTTTCTCTATCTCTTTTTTCAATGTCCGGTATTTTTCTGAGGATAGGTCTTTTACCTCCTTAATTAAGTTTAATCCTAGGTATCTTAATTTTTTTGGTACAATGGTAAATAGGGTTGCTTTATTTATTTATTTTTCTGTGAGTTAACTATTGGTGTATAAAAAGGCCATAGATTTCTGCATATTAATTTTGTATTCTGCTACATTGCTGAATTAATTTATTAGGTCTAGAAGTTTCTTGATGGAGTTCTTTAGGATTTTCTATGTATAGTATCGTGTCATCTGCAAATAATGACAATTTTAATTCTTCTTTTCCAATTTGGATGCCTTTTTATTTCTTCTTTTTGTCTGATCTCTATGGCTAGCACTTCCAGTACTACATCAAGCAGAAGTGGTGAAAGTGGACATCCTTGTCTTATTCCAGTTCTCAGGGGAAATGAGTTTAGTTTTTGCCCATTGTGTATGATGTTGACTGTAGATTTGTCATATAAGGCTTTTATTATGTTAAGGTATGATCCCTCTATTCCCACTTTGCTGAGAGTTTTTATCAAGAAAAGATTTTGGATTTTGTCAAATGCTTTTCTGAATCAGTTGATATGATTATGTGGTTTTGGCTCTCAATTTGTTTATGTGATGTATCACATTTATTTGTGGATATCACACCATCCTTGCATCCCCAGAATAAATTCAACTTAGTCATGGTGTATAAACTTTCTTAAGTAATGCTGGATCCTATTTGCTGAAATGTTGTTGAGAATTTAACATCTATGTTCATCAAAGATATTGGCCTGTATTTCTCTTTTTTTGTTATGTCTATCTGGTTTTGGAATTAGGATAATGCTGTCTTCATAGAAACAGCTGAAATTTTTTTCTTTAATCTCTTGAATTTTTTGGAAGTCTGAGGAGGATAGGTTTTAGTTCCTCTTTGAATACTTGGTAGAACTCCTCTGTAAAGCCATATGAGCCAGGGCTTTTCTTTGCTGGAAGACTTTTACTACTTCAATTTCTTCAGTAGTTATCAGCCTTTTCAGGCTTTTTATTCTTCTTGGTTGAGTTTTGGGAGTTTACATTTTTCTAAAAATATGTTCATTTCGTTTAGTTTGTCCATTTTGTTGTAATAGAGTTGTTCAGAGTATTTTTTCATAATCCTTTATAGTTCTGTGGGATTGGTTGTTATTTCATTTCTTTTATTTCTGATTTTGCTTATTTGACTCATCTCTCTTTGATTCTTGGTGAGCAAAGCTAGAGGCTCATCAGTCTTGTTTATCCTTTCAAAGGACTAGATCTGGTGGGGTTTTTTACACATATTTTGTTCTGTCTTTTTGTCTCTATGTCCTTTTTTTCCACTCTGATCTTTATTATGTTCTTCTTTCTGCTTATACTGGGCTTTTCTTGTTACTCTCTTTTTTTTTAATTTTTTAATTTTTTAATTAATTTTTATACATGTCTCCCCATGCCCCCCCCTCCCTCCCAGGCATACCCCAACCCCCCCAGTGTCTGTGTTCATTGGTTATGCTTATATGCATGCATACAAGTCCCTTGATTGATCTCCCATCTACCCCACCTAACTTTAATCTTCCTGCTATAATTTCAGTCTGTTTGAGGCTTTACTGCCTCTGTATCTATCC
>PVJN01045402.1:0-16911 GCA_004026805.1 Lasiurus borealis
AATACTCTATCCAGCAAGGCTAACATTCAGAATTGAAGGGCAGATAAAGAGCTTCACAGATAAGAAAAAGCTAAAGGAGTTCATCAACTCCAAACCAGTGTTATATGAAATGCTGAAGGGTACTCTTCTAGAAGAGGAAGAAGAAAGAGGTAAAAGACAAAAAATTATGAACAAATACATAGCTATCAACAAGTGAATCAAAATTAAGTGAATTAAAAATTTGATCAACAGAATAAACTGGTGAATATAATAGAATCAGGAGCACAGAAAGGGCGTGGACTGTTAATTGTCCACCTAGGCTCTCTCCTTGGTTTTTGAGACAAATGTCCTGGTTCGCTCGCACACTGAGCCTTATTTCCTGGGCTTTGTGGATCCTCTTGTGGAGTGTGAACTTTCCAAATCTCTGGAAGTTGGGCAAAAGGCCTAAAACCCACAGCCCAAGATCACCATCTTCTCAAAGGATGCCTCCAATCTTGTCCAGAGGGCAGCCTGGTGTCTTCTAAGAAAGACATATGCATCCATCTGACTTGAGAGTCTGTATCATCACCAACATTGGGTAATTTCACCGTGTAATGGCCTTGGACCCAACAAAATGAATTTTGGGCTTTGAAATCAAAACCAGAGATGTGATAAATCCCAGGCTGGCACTTGAACCTCTCCTGGTGACATGAAGTTGTCAGGTTGCCCCATGGACAGCCTTCAAACTGACCCCAAGATGCAGAAATCACAGGAAACTTCTGGGTGTTTCCCAGGCCCTGGCACCCCTGACCAATATTCCATGGTCACCTGGCTCCTCCCCCTGATTAGGTAAACAGGCAATGCTTTTTAATTGACCCCACCTGCCTCGGATCACCAGACAACATCCGGGTATGCCTAAGAACCAGGTGACAAAATTCAGGCTAGTACTTGGCCTTACCCCTTGAAGATAAGAAGAATGGCTAGCCCCCATACGGCCCTCCCCACACCTCACGTTTTAGAAGTTACAGGATACTTCCCGGTATTTCCCAGACCATGGCATCCCTGAACAACATCCCATTGGCAACCTATGCTTTGCCCTGGTTTTTGAGACACACCTACTGGTTCATTGGCCCACTGAGCCTCATTACCTTGGCTTTGTGCACCTTCTTGTGGAGTCTCACCTTACCAAATCAATGGAAGTTGGAGAAAAGGCCTGAAAACAGGGTACTTCCCGGTATTTCCCAGGCCATGGCTCCCCTGAACAACATCCATTAGCCATCTAGGCTTTCCCCCTGGTTTTTGAGAAAAGGCTCCTGGTTCACCAGCACACTCAGCCTTATTGCCTCAGCTTTCTGGAACCTCCTGTGGATTCTGTCCTTTCAAAATTGCTGGAATTTTAGTAAAAGGCCTGAAACCCACAACCTCAGACCATGATCTTATCAAAAGCTGCCTCTGATCCCATCAGAGGCCAGCTAGGTGTCTTCAAAGGAAGAAATATTAATCCATCTGCCTTGGGAATCTGTTTCATCTCCAACATTGGGGCATCTCACATTGGAATGGCCTTGGACCCAACAAAGTGAACTGCAGTCTTTGAAATTGAGGCCAGAGATGTGTTAAATCCCAGGTTGGCAATTGTACCTCCCCCTGATGATATGAAGGAGTCAGGTCGCCTCCCGGACAGCTTTCACCCTGACCCCAAGGTTCAAAAATCACAGGAAACTTCTGGGTATTTCCCAGGCCCTGGCACCCCTGACCAGAATCCCATTGGCCAGCTGGCCCCTCCCCCTTATGAAATAAGCAGGTCCTGCTTTTTAATGGATACCATCTGCTCTAGCTCACCAGACAACATCTGGTATGCCCAAGAACCTGGCATACGTGACTAACTTCAGGCTGGAGATTAACCCAGCCCCCTGAAGATTTGAAAAGGAATGGCTGCCCCTCCGATGGCCCTCCTCTGATGCCACTTTTCAGAAATTACAGGAAACTTCCCAGTATTTCCCAGGCCATGGCACCCTTGAAAAACTTCCCATTAGTCTCCTGGCTCTCCCCCTGGATTTTGAGACACAGCTCCTGGTTCGCCGGCATACTGAGCCTTATTGTCTAGGCTTTGTGGACCCTCTTATGGAATCTGGAATTTGAAAATGGCTGGAATTTGGGTAAAAGGCCTGAAACCCACAGCCCCAGATCACCATCTTTTCAAAGGCTTCCTCCGATCCCATCCAAAGGGCAGCCTGGTATCTTCTAAGAAAAACATAGGGGTCCATTTCCCTTGGGACTCTATATAATCTCCAACACGGGGGATTCTCTCCATGGAATTGCCTTAGACCCCAACAAATGAACTGCGGGCTTTGAAATTAAGGACAGAGCTGAGTTAAATCCCAGGCTGACAATTTCCCTGAGGAAATGTAGATGTTAGGCCTCAACCCTGAAAGCCCAAGGCTCAGAAATCATAGGAAACTTCCGGGTATTTCCCAGGCCCTGGCACCCCTGACAAGCATACCATTGGAAATTAGCCCTACCCCCTGAAGACATGAAAAGGAAAGGTTGGGCCCCCAACATCCCTCCCCGGACCCCACTTTTCAGAAATTACAGGATACTTCCCGGTATTTCCCAGGCCATGGCACCCCTGAACAACATCCCATTGGCCACCTTGGCGCCCCCCCCGCCCCCTGGTTTTTGAGAAACAGCTCCTGGTTTGCCGGCACACTGAGCCTTATTGCCTGGGCCTTTTGGAACCTCTTTTGGAGTCTGGACTTTCTAAGACGCTGGAAGTTGGGTAAAAGACCTGAATCCCACAGCCCCAGATCACCATCATCTCAAAGCCAGGCTCCCATCCTGTCCAGAGGGCAGCCTGGTATCTTCTAATAAAGTCATATGGATACATCTGCCTTGGGACTCTGTATCATCTCCCACATTGAGGCATCTCACCATGAAATGTTCTTGGATCCCAACAAAATGAACTGTGGGGTTTCAAAATAAAACCAGAGCTGTGTTAAATCCCAGGATGGCACTTGAACCTTTCCCTGGAGACATGAAGGGGTCAGGTCGCCCCCAGATAGTCTTCAAACCGACCCCAAGGTACAGAAATCAGAGGAAACTTCCGGTATTTCCCAATCCCTAGCACCCCTGAACAACATCTCATTGGTAACCTGGTCCCTTGCCCTGATGATATAAGCAGCTCCTGCCTCTTAATTGACCCCACTGCCCTTGCTCACCAGAGAACTCCCGGGTATGCTTAAGGACCTGGCACAGGTGACTAACTTTAGGCTAGTCCATGGCCCCGCCCCTTGTAGATATGAAGAGGAATGGCTGCTCCTCAGATGGCCTTCCCCAAACCCCACTTTTTAGAAATTACAGGATAGCCAAAACCGGTTTGGCTCAGTGGATAGAGCATTGGCCTGGGGACTGAAGGGTCCCAGGTTCCATTTCGGTCAAGGGTATCTACTTTGGTTGAGGGCACATCCCCAGGAGGGGGCTTGCAGGAGGCGGCTTATCGATGTCTCTCTCTCGTCGATGTTTCTGGCTCTCTATCCCTCTCTTTTCCTCTCTGTAAAAAATCAATGAAATATTTTTTTTAAAGAAATTACAGGATACTTCCCGGTATTTCCCAGGCCATGGCACCCCTGAACAACATGCCATTGGCCACCTAGGTTCTCCATTTGGTTTTTGAGTAACAGATCCAGGTTCACTGGTGCAATGAGCATGGGGACTTGCTAAATCGCTGGAAGTTGGGTAAAAGGCCTGAAACCCACAGCCCCAGATCACCATCTTCTCAAATGCTGCCTCTTCTCCAGTCCAGAGGACAGCCAGGTATCTTCTAAGAAAGATATGTGAGCCCATCTGTCTTGGGACTCTGTATAATCTCCCACATGGTGGCATCTCTCCATGTAATGGCCTTCAATACCAACAAAATGAACTGTGGGCTTTGAAATCCAGTCCAAGTCTGTGTTAAATCTGAGGCTGGCACTTGAATCTCCCCGTGACGACATGAAGGGGTCAAGCTGCCACCTGGATAGCCTTCATCCCAATCCCAAAGTTCACAAATTACAGGACACTTTTGGCTATTTCCCAGGCTCTGGCTCCCCTAACCAGCATCCCATTGGTCACCTGGCCATTCCCCCTGATGAGGTAAGCGGGTCCTGCTTCTTAATTGATCCCACCTGCCCTGGCTTACCAAACATCATCCGAGTATGCCCAAGGACCTGGCACAGGTGACAAACTTCAAGCTGGTACTTGGCCTCACCCCTTGAAGATATGAAGAGGAATGGCTGCCCTCCTGGAAGCCCTCCTAAGACCCCATGTTCAGAAATTACAGGATATTTTCCGGTATTTCCAAGGCCAAGGAACCCCTGAACAACATCCCATTGGTCACCTAGGCTCTCCCATTGGTTTTTGAGAAACAGCTCCTGGTTCGCTGGAGCACTGAGTCCAATTACCAGGGCTTTATAGAACTGCTTGTGGGGTCTGGACTACCCAAAATGCTGGAAGTTGGGTAAAATGCCTAAAACCCAAAGTTCCAGATTGCCAACTTCACATTGGGTGCCTCCAATCAAGTCCATAAGTCAGCCAAGTATAGTCTATGAAAGACATCTGGGTTCATCTGCCTTGGGACTCCATATAAACACCAACATGGGGACATCTCTCTGTGGAATGGCCTTGGACTTGAACAAAATGAACTCTGGGCTTTGAAAATTGAGGCAAGAGCTGTGTTAAATCCCAGGCTTGCACTTGAACCTCTCCCTGATGACATATAGGGGTCAGGCTCCAGCTAGAAATCCTTCAACACGACCCCAAGGTTCAGAAATCACAGGAAACTTCTGGGTATTTTCCAGGCCCTGGCAACCCTGACCAACATCCCATTGGTCACATGGCCCTATCCCTTATGAAGTAAGTAGGTCCTGCTTCTTAATTGAATCCTCCTTCCCTGGCTCACCAGACAACATGCGGGTATGCCTAAGGACCTGACACAGGTGACAAACTTCAGGCTAGTACTTGGCCTTGCCCCATGAAGACATGAAGAGGAATGGCTGCCCCCTGGATGGCCCTCCCCAGACCACATATTTTAGATATTACAGAATACTTCCTGGTATTTCTCAGGCCATGGCACCCTTGAGCAACATCTCATTGGCCATCTAAGCTCTCCCCCTGATTTTTGAGAAACAGCTCTGGTTTGCTCGAGCACTAAGCTCCATTGTCTGGGCTTTGTTGAACCTCTTGTAGAGTCTGGGCTTTCCAAATGGCTGGAAGTTGGGTCAGAGTCCTAAAACCCTTAGTTCCAGATCACCATTTTCTCAAAGGCTGCCATCCAGAGGGAAGCCAAATGTCTTCTAAGAAAGACATGTGGGTCCATCTGTCTAGGGACTCCGTATCTCCAACATGGGGGCATCTGTCCATGGAATGGCCTTGGACCCAACAAAGTAAACTGCAGGCTTTGAAATCAAGGCCAGAGGTGTGTTAAGTCCCAGGCTGACACTTGAACCTCCCCCTGATGACATGAAGGGGTCAGACTGCCACCCCGACAGCCTTCACCTCCATTCAAAGTTTCAGAAATCACAAGTAACTTCTGGGTGTTTTCCAGGGCCTGGCACTCCTGACTAGCATCCCATTGGTCACTTGGCCCCTCCCCCTGATGACATCAGCAGTTCCTGTTTCTTTATCAACCCCACTTGACCTGGCTCACCTAATAACATCCGGGTATGTCCAAGGACCTGGCATAGGTCACTAACTTCAGGCTGGCAATTAGCCTAGCTCCCTTAAGAAAGAAAAAGGAAAGGCTACCCCAACTATGGCCTTCCATTGAACCTGCTTTCCAGAAATTATAGGATACTTCCCTGTATTTCCCAGGCCATGGCACCCATGATCAACCTAGGCTCTCCCACTGGTTTTTGAGACACAGCTTCTGGTTTGCTGATGCACTGAGCTTTATCGCCTGGTCTTGTGGACCTTGTTGTGGATTCTGGACTTCGCAAATCACTGGAAGTTGGGCAAAAGGCCTGAAAAACACAGCCCCAGATCAGCATATTCAAAGTCTGCCTCCCATCCCATCCAGAGGGCAGCCTGGTGTCTTCTAAGAAAGACATGTGGGTCCCTCTGCCTTGGGACATTGTAATATCTCCAACATTGGGGCATATTACCGTGGAATGGCCTTGGACCCTAACAAAATGAACTGCTGGATTTGCAATAAAACCCAGAGCTGTATTAAATCCCAGGCTGGCACTTGAACCTATCCTGGCAACATGAAGGGGTCAGTCCCCCCCAACAACTCCCCCCCCCCCCCGCTCCCCTCAGATAGCCTTCACATAAACACCAATATCACAGGAAACTTCTGGGTATTTCCCAGGCCCTGTCATCTCTGACCAACATCCCATTGGTCACATGGCTCTTCCCCTTGATGAAGTAAGTAGGTCCTGCTTCTTATTTGACCCCAACTGCCCTGGCTCACCAGACAACATTAGGGTATGCCTAAGGACCTGGCACAGGTGACAAACTTCAGGCAGGTACTTGGCCCTGCCTCTTGAAGATATGAAGAAAAATGACTGCCTTCAGATGGCCCTCCCACACCCCACATTTTAGAAATTACAACATACTTTCAAGTATTTCCCAGGCCATGGTATCCTGAACAACATCCCATTGGCCACTTAGGCTCTCCCCCTGGATTTGGGATACAGCTCCTGCTTCGCTGGCACCCTGATCCCCATTGCCTGGGCTTTGTTGAACTTCTTGTGGAGTCTGGACTTCCCAAATCACTGGATGTTGGGTAAAAGGCCTAAAACCCACAGCTCCAGATCACTATCTTCTCAAATCCTGCCTCTGATCCTGTCCAAAGGACAGCGTGGCCTCTTCCAAGAAGCAATTTTGGTCCATCTACATCGGGCCTCCATATAATATCCAACATGGGGGCATCTCATCGTGGAATGGCATTGGACCCCCAAAAATGGATGGTGGGCTTTGAAAGCAAGGCCAGAGCTATATTAAATCAAAGGCTGGCACTTAAACCTATGCATGATGACATGAAGAGGTTGGGCTATTCCCCATATTGCCTTCATCCTGCCACACCATTCATAAATCACAAGAAACTTTCAGGTATTTCCCTGGCCCTGGCATCCCTGACCAACATATCATTGGTCACCTGGCCCCTCCCCCAATAACCTAAACCCATCCTGCTTCTTAAGCGACTCCACCTGCCCTGGCTCATGAGACAACATACGGGAAAGCTCAAGGACATTTTACAGGTGACAATCTTCTCGCTGTTGCTTGCCCCCGCCCCTGATGACATGAAGAGGTCTGGCTACCCTCCAGATGGCCTTCCCCTGAGCCCACTTTTCAGAAATTACAGGATAATTCAGGGTATTTCCCTGGCCATGGAACTCTTGAACAACATCCCCTTGCCCACCTAGGCCCTCCCTAGGTGGGCAATGTTTGTAAAATACCATTCCTGGGTCACTGGCACCCTGAGCCTCATTGGCTGGGATTTGTGGCCCCTTATATGGAGTCAGAACTTCCCAAATAGCTGGAAGTTGGGTTAAAATCTAAAAACCCACAGCCCCAGGTCACCATCTTCTCAAGAGCTACCCCTGATCCAGTCCAAAGGGTAGCCTGAAACAGATTTGGGTTCATCTGCCTCAGGACTCCTTAGTCTATGACATGGGGGCTTCTCACCATAAAATGGCCTTTGACCCCAACAAATCCTACTGTGGGCTTTGAAATCAAGGCCAGAGCTGTGTTAAATCCCAGGCTGGCACTTGAACCTACCCCTGATGACATGAAGACATCAGGCTGCCCCCCGAGTGTCTTCACCCCAACACCACTATTCAGAAATAACAGGAAACTTCCGCACAATTTCCAGGTCTTGGCACCCTTGCCCAACATCCCATTGACTTGGCCTCTCCCACTGATGATGTAAGCCAGTTCTGCTTCTTAAGTGACTTCACCTTCCCTGGCTCACCAGACAACATCCAGGTTTGCATAAGGACCTGGCACAGGTGACCAACTTCAGGCTGGTACTTGGCCATGCCCCCTGATGACATGAAAAGTTCTGGCATCCCTCCAAATGGCCCTCCCCTGACCCCATATTTCATAAATTACAGGACACTTCTGGGTATTTCCCATGCCATGGAACCCATGAACAAAATCCCATTGGCCACCTACGACCCCCCTGGTTTGAAAGACACCACTCCGGGGTCATTGGCGCACTGAGTCCCATGGCCCGGAATTTGTAACCCCCTCATGTGGATTCTGGACTTCCCAAATACCTGGAAGTTGGGTTAAAACCTTAAAACCCACAGCCCCAGATCACCATCTTCTCAAAGGCTGCCTCCGATCCAGTCCAGAGGGCAGCCTGGCATCTTCCAAAAAAACCACATGTTGGTCCTTCTGCACATGGCCTCCATATCATTTCCAACATAAGGGCATATCACCATGGAATAGCCTTAGACCCTCCAAAAATGGACTGTGGGCTTTGAAATCAAGGACAAAGCTGTGTTAAATCCTACTCTGGCACTTGAACCTCTCCCTGACAATATGAAGAGGTCAGGCTGCCCCCCAGGTGCCTTTACCCTGCCCCCACCATTCAGAAATCACAAGAAACTTTTGAATATTTCCCGGGACTTAACAGCCCTGACCAACATCCTATTGGTCACCATGGCCTTTCCCTGATGACGTAAGCCAGTCTTGCTTCTTAAATGACTCCACCTGTCTGGGCTCATGGGATGACATCCGAGTATGCCCAAGGACCTGGCAGAGGTAATCAAATTCAGGCTGGTACTTGGCCCTGCCGCCTGATGAAATGTAGAGAATAGGCTGCCCCTGAAACGGTCCTCCTGTAACACCACTTTTCAATAATTACAGGATACTTCCTGGCATTTCCCAGGTCTTGACACCCCTGAACAACATCCTATTGGACACTTATACCCTTCCCCTGGTTTTTGAGACACCGTTCTTGGTGCAGGGATTCACTGAGTCCCATTGCCCGGACTTTGTGGACCCTCATGTGGAGTCTGGACTTCGCAAATCACTGGTAGTTCTGTAAAAGCCCTAAAAACTACAGCCACAAATGACTGTTTTCATAGGCTACATTCTATCCGTTTCTGAGGGCAATAAGCAGGTGATGTCATGCCTCTTCTAAGACAGACATGAGGGTCCTTCTGCCCAGTGACTCTGTATCATCTTCAATATGGGGCATCTCACACTGGAAAGGTGTTGGATCCCAACAAAATGACAGTGTGTTTTCAAATCCAGGCCAGAGCTATGTTAAATCCCAGACAACCGTTTACCTTCTTGCAGAAAACTTCCGTGTCCTTCCATATCACTAGTGGGTGAAGTGCACTGAGGGCCAACTTTCCCATTCACTCCTGGCAAAGGCCCTACATTGATGGTAGGGACTTCCTTGGTTCCATCCAGGGTCAAGATCACAGGGATGGAGGCTGTGGCGACCCCTTTGGACCCTTTTCCACATTAGCATATCCACATGCCTACCCACTAGAACATCTCCATCTGTTAATAGGGCCTCAAACCTTCCCTCACATGACCTTTCCTTGTGTGCTGACCTAGGCCATTCCACCATGGGGGTTAAGTCACCACTTCTGACTGTCCAACTGGCTGCCGCCCTGATGAGGTAACAACTTCCAGCTGTTATGAGGAGAGCCTTGGGCTCAGCCGAGTGACTTTCTGGGGCAAATGGCCACTCTCCCTGATTCTGTAATAGGTCCTGCTTCTTAACTGACCCATCTGCTCTGGTTCAGGTGACAACATCCAGATATGCCCAAGGCCCGGGCACATGTGAACAACATCATGCCGGCACTTGACCCTCCCCCAGATGACAGAAAAAGGTCTGGCTGCTTCTGGGACAGCCTTACCCTTGACCCCACCATTCAAAAATCACAGAATACTTCAGGTTATTTCTCAGGCCCTGGCACCCGTAACCAACATCCCATTGGCCTCCTGGGCCCTCCCCCGGATGATGTAAGCAGGTCCTGCTTCTTAACCAACCCCACCTAAACTGCTAGCATCCAGGTATGCCCAAGGCCATTGGTACAGGTGATCAACTTCAGGCTGGCACTTGACTCTTCCCCCTGATGCCATGAAGAGGTTGGGCTGCCTCCCAGATGGCCCTCCCCCTATTCCATCTGACCTGGCATTACAGGATACTATCAGGTATTTCCCAGGTCCTGGCATCCCAAACCAACATCCACTTGACCACCAGGAACTCCCCTACTGGTTTTGGAGACCCTGCTCCTTGTTCACATGAGCACTAAGTCAGGCTGTTGGTGAATCATGGCTCCTCATGTGGAGGCTGGTCTTTCCAAATCGCTGGAATTTGGGATAAAGGCACAACCCCAAATGACCGTCTTTCATAGGATGCTTCAGATCCCATAATGAGGGCAGCAAGCAGGGCCTCTGCTAAAACCAACATATGGGTCCATCTGCCTAGAGACACCGTATCATCTCCAACATGGGGCATCTCACCCTGGACTGGTGTTGGATCCCGACAAAATGGACAATGGGCTCTGAAATCCAGGCCAGATCTATTTAAATCCTAGCAACCATTTCCGTTCTTGCAGAAAACTTCAGTGTCTTCTCATGTCACTAGTGGGTGGGGTAACCTGTGGAACAACATTTCCAATCATTCCTCTCAAAGGCCCTAGCTTGAGGATATAGAATTCTTGGTAACATCCATGGTCAAGACCATAAACATGTGGGTCTTTGGAAACCCCTTGTGGCCCTCCTCTGCATTAGCTGTCCCCACATTCCTATCAACTAGAACACCTCCTGCAGTTAACCCGGCATCAAGCTTTGCTCACCTGACCTTTCCCTGTGTGCTGACCTGGGCCAGTACACTGCTTCTGCCTCTTTGTAAAAAAATTCTTGATATTTCATAACCTTCCAAAACTCAGTGAAGAGCAATCTAAACATCTCAATAGTCCAATAATTATGGAAGAAATTGAAGCAGTCATCAAAAAGCTTCCAGCAAATAAAAGCCCAGGACCAGATGGCTACACAAGAGAGTTTTACCAAACATTCAAGGAAGAATTAAAACATATCCTCCTCAGACTATTCAAAAAACATTCAAGAAGAAGGAACACTTCACCGAGACCGGTTTGGCTCAGTGGATAGAGCGTCGGCCTGCAGACTGAAAGGTCCCAGGTTCGATTCCGTCAGGGGCATGTACCTTGTTTGCGGGCACATCTCCACTCTGGGGCGTGCAGGATGCAGCCGATCGATGTCTCTCTTTCATCGATGTTTCTGACTTTCTATCCCTCTCCCTTAATCTCTGTAAAAAATCAATAAAATATATTTAAAAAAAGAAGGAACACTTCCAAACAGCTTCTATGAAGCCAGCATCACCCTAATACCAAAACCAGATAAAGACAACACAATGAAAGAGAATTATATGCCAATATCTCTCATGAACATAGATGCTAAAATCCTCAACAAAATTCTAGCAAATCGAATCCAGCAGTACATCAGAGATATACACCATGACCAAGCAGAATTCATCCCAGGAATGCAAGGATGGTACAATATCCGCAAATCAATAAATGTGATACATCACATAAACAAATTGAGAGAAAAAAATTACATAGTCATATCAATTGATGCAGAAAAAGCATTTGACAAAATCCAACACCCTTTCTTGATAAAAAAAAAACAACTATCAGCAAAGTGGGAATAGAAGGATCATACCTCAACATCATAAAAGCCATCTATGATAAACCCAGAGCTAACATCATACTCAATGGGCAAAAACTAAAACCATTTCCCCTAAGAACAGGAACAAGACAGGGATGCCCACTCTCACCTCTCCTGTTAGACATAGTACTGGAAGTATTAGCTATTGCAATTAGACAAGAAGAAGAAATAAAAGGCATCCAAATTGGAAAAGAAGAAGTAAAGCTGTCCCTATTTGCAGATGACATGATATTGTACATTAAAAACCCAAAGGATTCCATCCCAAAACTAATTGACTTAATAAATGAATTTGGCAATGTAGCAGGATACAAAGTTAATGCTAAGAAATCTGTGCCATTTCTCTACACTAATAGTGAAATTACAGAAAGAGAGACTCAAAAAGCAATCCCATTTACCATTGCACCAAAAAAATTAAGATACCTAGGAATAAACCTAACTAAAGAGGTAAAAGACCTATATGCAGAAAACTACAGGACACTGAAAAAAGAGATAGAGGAAGATGTTAACAGATGGAAGAGCATACCACGCTCGTGGATTGGGAGAATCAACATCATTAAAATGTTCATACTACCCAAAGCAATCTGCAGATTCAATGCACTATCCATTACAATTCTTCATAGATTCATCTGGGACAAAAAAAGACCACAAATAGCTACAGCAATTCTGAGAAAGAAGAATAAAGTAGGTGGGATCTCAATACCAGATTTCAAGCTATACTACAAAGCAACTGTTCTCAAAACAGCCTGGTACTGGCACAAGAACAGACATATAGACCAATGGAATAGAATAGAGAACCCAGATATCCACCCAAACCACTATTCTCAATTAATATTTGACAAAGGAGGCATGAACATTCAATGGAGCCAATATAGCCTCATCAATAAATGGTGTTGGAAAAATTGGACAGATACATGCAAAAAAATGAAACTGGACCACCAACTTACACCAAATACAAAAATAAACTCAAAATGGATACAGGACTTAAACATTAGAAAGGAAACCATAAAAATACTAGAGGAATCAACAGGCAACACAATCTCAGATATATGCCGAAAGAACTTCTTCACTGATACTGCTCCAAAGGCAATGGAAGCTAAAGAAAAAATAAACAAATGGGACTACATCAAAATAAAAAGCTTTTGCACAGCAAAATAAACCATCAACAAAACAACAAGAAAGATCACTGTATGGGAGAACATATTTGCAAATGTTATCACTGATAAAGGTTTAATCTCCAAAATCTACAGCCAACTTGTACAACTTAATAAAAGGAAGATAAACGATCCAATAAAAAAAATGGGCAACAGACCTAAATAGAACCTTCTCAAAAGACGACAGAAGGAAGGCCAAGAGACACATGAAAACATGTTCAAAATCATTAATCATCCTAGAGATGCAAATCAAAACGACAATGTGATACCATCTTATAGCAGTCAGAGTGGCAATCATCAACAAATCAACAAACGACAAGTGTTGGCGAGGATGCGGAGAAAAAGGAACCCTTGTGCACTGTTGGTGGGAATGCAGACTGGTGCAGCCACTGTGGAGAACAGTATGGAGTTTCCTCAAAAAACTAAAAATGGATCTCCCATTTGACCCTATAATCCCACTCTTAGGAACTTATCCTAAGAAATTACAAACTGCAATCAAAAAGGATTTATGCACCCCTATGTTCATAGCAGCACAATTTACAATAGCTACAATTTGGAAATAGCCTAGGTGCCCGTCCCAGATGAATGGATCAGAAAACTGTGGTACATGTACACAATGGAATTCTATGCTGCCATTAAAAAGAAGGAATTCTTACCTTTTGCAGCAACCTGGTTGGAACTGGAGAGCCTTATGCTAAGTGAAATAAGTCAGTCAATGAAGGAGAAACACCACATGATATCACTCTTTTGTGGATAATAAAGAACATTATAAACTGATGTACAAAAGGGTAGATATAGAGGCAGTAAAGCATCAAACAGACTGAAATTATAGCAGGAAGTTTAAGGAGAGGTGCGGTAGATAAGAGACCAATCAAAGACTTGTATCTATGCATGTAAGCATAACCAATGAACACAAGGCACTGGGGGGTTAGGGTATACATGAGAGTGGGAAGGGGGCAATAAGAAGATATGTATACATTAATACGTTAATAAAAATTTTTTTAAAAAATAAAATAAAGTAACTATAAACAAGTACCTTTCAGTAATAACTTTAAACATAAACCAACTAAATGGTCCAATTGATAGACATCAAGTGGCTGAATGGATAGAAAAACACAACCCATATATATGCTGTGTACAAGAGACTCACCTCAGAACAAGGCATTCACAATACTAAAAGCAAATTGATAGAAAAATATCTTTCAGGCAAATGGAAATTTTTAAAAAAAGCTAGAGTAGCAATACTTATACCTTACAAAATAGACCTCAAAATTAAGTCCATAAAAAGAGATAATAATACTAAAGGAATCGAAACAACAAAAAGATATAACCCTGATAAACATATATGTAGCCAATGCAATAGCACCCAAATACATAACAAAAACTCCTGGAAGATATCCAAGGAGAGAGCAACAATAATAGAATCATAGTAGGTGACTTTAATATATCACTGACATCAATGGATAAATCCTCTAGACAAAAAATCAGCAAAAAAAAACAGCAATCCTAAATGACTCACTACATCAGATGGACTTAACTGACATCTTCAGAACATTTCACCCCAAAGCCACAAAATATATGTTCTTCTCAAGTATACATGGGACATTTTCAAAAATAGACCACATATTGGGCCACAAAAAATTCTCCCCAAATTCAAGAATATTGAAATCATACCAAGCATCTTTTCAGACCACAATGCCATAAAATTAGAAATCAACTACAATAAAAAACAATCCAAAAATCTAAAACACTTTGAAGCTGAATAGCATGCTATTAAATAATGATTGAGTTACCAATCAGATCAAAGAAGAAATTAAAAACATACTGGAAACTAATGGCAATTTAAAAAAACAACAATCCTAAATCTATGAGGCACAATGAAAGGAGTCCTGAGAGAGAAGTTTATAGCTCTACAGGCCTACCTGAAAAAACAAGAACAAATGGTAGTAAATCATTTAATTCTACAACTCAAAGAATTAGAAAGAGAGCAACAAGAAAAGCCCATAAGGAAGGTGATAATAAAGATCAGAGTAGAAATAAATAACATAGAGATAAAAAAAAATACAAAAGATCAACAAAACCAAGACCTGGTTCTTTGTATGAACAAGATTGATGAAACTCTAGCCAGACTCACCAAGAAGCAGAGACAAGACTCAAATAAACAAAATCAGAAATGAGAGAGGGGAAATAACAACAGACCCTGCAGAAATACAAAGGATTGTTAAAAAATACTAAGAACAACTCTACTCTCACAAACTAGACAACCTGAAGGAAGTGGACATATTCCTAGAAAAATACAACCTTCCAAAAGTCAATCAGCAATCTAAAAATCTCAATAGGCCAGTAACTATGGATGAAATTGAAGCTGTCATCAAAATCTCACAGCAAACAGAGACAGACAGCTTCAGAGGGGAGTTTTACCAAACATTCAAGGAAGAATTAAACTTATCCTCCTCAGACTCTTCCAAAAAATTCCAGAGGAAGGAACACTTCCAAACTTATTCTATGAAGCCAGCATCAACCTTATAGCAAATCAGAAAAAGATTTAAAAAATGAAAGAGAATTATAGACCAATATTTCTGATGAGCATAGATGCCAATATCCTCAACAAAATCCTAGCAAATCAGATCCAGCAATACTTAAGAAAGTTCATACACCATGACCAAATAGGATTTATCCCAGGGGTACCAGGATGGTACTCTACCTGCCAATTAATAAATATAATACAACACATAAAAAATTGAGAGATAAAAATCACCTAGTCATATCAATTGACACAGAAAAAGCACTTGACAAAATCCAACACCCTTTCTTGATAAAAACTCTCAACAAGATGGGAATATGAGGATCATACCTCAACATAATAAAAGTCAGATATGACAAACCCACAGCCTGTTCTGGGCTGCAAACATTTCACAGCTCCTCCATTGCCTGGTTGCCAAACAATGGGTGGGTTGGAGTTTGGAGGGAGGTGGTGGTTCACGCTCTGCCCAAGCATGCCCAGGCGTTGCACCTGTGCCCTGAGTTTCTTAGAAACAGCTGAAATTTTTTTTGTAACATTTGGATTGTCATTGTAAGTGTCCTAATTCCATCTTGTGGTTTCTGAGTATAAATTTGTTGTAACATCTGTGGTCTGCACTGCAGTTCTACCTTTACCTCAGTAAAGTGCTGCAACTGTATTCGCTGGCCAGCTTAATAAAGGCTCATAAATTTTGATTTCTGTCTCTGGTGGTCATCTCTTGTGGGCCGATAGCCAGTATGATGTTGGCTTGTGGTTTTATCAGTCTGTCAAACCACAAGCCAACATCATACTCAATGGGCAAAAAGTAAAACCATTCCCCCTAAGAACAGGAAGAAGACAGGGATGCCCACTCTCACCACTCCTGTTCCACATATTACTGGAAGTCCTAGCCATTGAAATCAGACAAGAAGAAGAAATAAAAGACATCTAACTGGAAAATAAGTAAAACTGTTCTTTTATGCAGATGACATGATTCTGTACATAGAAAACACAAAATACTCCATTAAAAAACTATTAAGACTTAATAAGTAAATTTGGCAATATAGCAGGATACAAAATTAATGCCAGGAAATCTATGCAATTTCTTTACACCAATAGTGAACTTACAGAAAGAGACTAAAATAGCAATTTCACTTACTATCATACAAAAAAAAAAAATTAAGGTACCTAGGAATAATCTTTATTATTTATTTATTTATTTATTTATTTTTAATTAAATCTTCATTATTCAGATTATTACATTTGTTTCTCTTTTTTCCACTCCATAGCACCCCTCCACCAAGCTCCCACACTTCCCTCTGCCCTTAGCTCCCTCCCATTGATCTCATCCATAGGTGTATAATTTTTGTCCAGTCTCTCCCTGTACACCCCTCACCCCTTTAACCCTGAGAATTATCAGTCCACTCCCTTTCTGTGCTCCTGATTCTATCATATTCACCAGTTTATTCTGTTGATCAAATTTTTAATTCACTTAATTTTTAGATTCACTTGTTGATAGATATGTATTTGTTGTTCATAATTTTTTGGCTTTTACCTTTTTCTTCTTCCTCTTCTAAAAGAGTACCCTTCAGCATTTCATATAATACTGGTTTG
>PVJN01045403.1:0-16910 GCA_004026805.1 Lasiurus borealis
GGCATTCATTACAACGCCAGGCAGCCGGCGTCTGGCTGGCCATTCATCACTGACACCAAGCAACGTCTTCTCTTCAGGTGGGGGACCCACCCCGAAACTGGGGAGGATAATCAGGCTAATTAATTCTTATCTGCAAAGAGCAATTAGATAAATGACCTCAGAAGAAGGCTTGTCACCCCTGGTGAGACACTCACCTTCTAAAGAGAACGTGTCGGAGCCTCTTTTCACCGGGCAAGTGATACTGTGAAATGGAGATGACAGGAAGGAATGGGAGGAAGTGATAGGGGAGCGGGTTAATTAGAATGAAGGCCAAGTTAGAGAGAGACACACAGAGAGAGACAGAGACAGAGAGAGAGAGAGAGAGAGAGAGAGAGAGAGAGAGAGAGAGAGAACGAACAATGGAGAGATTTGTCATGATCTTGCCACCTGCTCTCCTTTCTCTGTATACAGGTAGATAACAAAAGAGGGCAGTCTGATATTCCCAAATATGGTGAAACGTGCCCTAAATAATTCCTTTACCCAAGGACAACCCATTTGTTGTTGTTGTTGTTGTTGTTATTATTATTATTATTATTATTATTATTATTATTATTATCTCTTCCTTTTTTATATATTATAAACTTCATCTTTAGGGCATTTTTAGGTTTATAAAAATTTCAAAGATCTATACTAATAAAAGGGTAATATACTAATTAGAGCTGGAGACCTTCCAGGAGACCTTCTGGACATCCTTTCAGACAAAGCCATGGTGGTGGGGCTGAGGCAGAGGCAGTTAGGGGTGATCAGGCTAGCAGGGGAGGGCAGTTGGGGCAATCAGGCCAGCGGCGGGGTAGGGGCAGTTGGAGGCCATCAGGCTGGCAGGGGAGGGCAGTTGGGGAAGAGCAGGCCATGGAAGGGGGGTGTTGGGGGTGATCAGGCTGAAAGAGAGGAAGTTGGAGGCTATCAGGCTGGCATGCAGAGTGGTTAGAGGCGATCAGGCAGGCAGACGTGTGAGCAATTAGGAGCCAGCAGTCCTGGATTGTGAGAGGGGTGTAGGATTGCTGGTTTAGGCAGGAACCGGCAATCGGACATCCCCCAAGGGGTCCCAGATTGGAGAGGGTGCAGGCCAGGCTGAGGGACCCCTCCCCCTCTCGTGCACAAATTCCATGCACAGGGCCATGAGTAGTATAATAAGATAGTAGTCCCATGCAACTTGCACCTAGTTTTCCCACCTATTAACATTTTATTTTAATAGGTTTTATTGATTTCAGAGACGAAAGGATTATGGGTTTGGGAAGGAAGAGGACATGGTAAAGAGCCATTCTCATCACATCCTACCTAGGGTACATGTAGTCTACAGGATTATTACTTTTGATGTTGACCTTGATCATGGGGCTGAGGTCACGTTTGTTAGGTTCCTCCTTTGTAAAGTGACTCCCTCTCACTCCTCACATTCCCATACTGTACTTTGTTGTTTTTTGTTTTGTTTTGTTTTGTTTAATTTTTAATATATTTTTATTGATTTCGGAAAGGAAAGGAGAGGGAGAGAGAGAGAGAGAGAGAGAGAGAGAGAGAGAGAGAGAGAGAGAAACATCAATGATGAGAGAGAATCATTGATTGGCTGCCTCCTGAAGGCTCTACAATGGGGATCGAGCCTGCAACCTGGGCCTGTGCCCTGACCCAGAATCGAACTGTGACCTCCTGGTTCCTAGGTCAGTGCTCCATACCACTGAACCACACCAGCCAGGCCGTGCCCTACTTTCTTGAAGGAGGAACAGAGGACTCTGTGCAGCCCATAATTCAGAAAGGAGGCATTATGCTCTACTTTCTTGGGGGTGGGATCTACATAAATTATTGGCAGTTATTCTGAATAAGAGAGTTCTCTCTCCCCTCCCATTCATTTATTTCATCAACTATGTACCATAGCTCTATGGACTTATGGGTATTTATCTCATGCTTTGGATTATAAGGCAACATTATTGCTCTAATTGTCCCATCTTTCTTTGGTCACTGAGAACTCCTTCAGTTGACACCTGTGTCCCTTTAACATGCCTGTGTTATTGTGAGATGATGATGATGATGATGATGATGATTAGAGAATTTTCTTTCTTTTCAGCACTACATGCTGCTCCAAGTTCAAGAACAACTTTTCCCTCCACAGTTGAAGTTGAAGCTTAAACTGACATCGAGGCAACATCAGCACGGGGTTCAGTTCAGTCTGAGGGTGATCGCAGAGAAGAGGAGAAGGAAGAAAATGTTGAAGACCAGAGGCAGACACCAAGAAGGGAAAGGCAGAAGGCACAGAGGGTAAGTGTGGCCTCAATCCCAGGTTTGCTCAAATTCGCCTCTGAAGTCCGTTTTCTTACCTAATGCACAGATATATATCTTCCTTCCCTCCGTTTCTTACTCCTCAAACAGTTTTGTGTCCTCGAAAAAAACGCTATGTCATGGTCAAATGAAAAGATGAATCATAAAGGGCCTCTGTTCTGTGGAAAGGGTAAACGCTGATCGCTTGGTATTAATTGCCAAAGAAGGTAGTATCTCCTGTAAGTAGTGAATCTTTGGGGTTTTTCAGTGCCATTCAGTTTTGTAAATTTACATCTCCACTCTTTTGTTATCTTCATGGGGGCAAAATACTCAAAGTGTTATGTGATGCTAGAAATATATAACAACTTACTAGAAATAAAGGGTATTGAACCACTTGGCCACTGTTGCTCAGTGGTTAAATGTCGACCTCTGGACCAAGAGGTCACAGTTTGATTCCCAGTCTGGGCACGTGCCCAGGTTCTGGGCTCGATCCCCAATGTGGGGTGTCCAGGAGGCAGCTGGTCCATGATTCTCTCTCATCATTGATGTTTCTGTCTCTCCCTCTCCCTTCCTCTCTGAAATCAATTTAAAAGGTAAAAGAAAGCTGAAAATGAGTTATAAAAAAAAAGAAAGAAAGAATAAAGGATAAGGTCAGGACATTATTTCAAAGGCCTGAGAATAACGATAAGGATCAGATGTTCTTTCTAACTGGAGGACCCTTTACAGTCAGTAAATCAAAGGAAACTTATACATAAGAAAAAAAAAAAGGAAAATTTTCTGCATAAACAATAGTCAAGAATATATATTGCTTAGTTTTAAGCAATGAAATTGACATAATTTTAGATGAGCACAATTGACAATTCTTAGTGAACTGATATAATTTTTGAAAGTTCAGATGTTCCCAATTAAAAATCTCCTAAATCTGTTCACCTATTCCCAGATAACCATGGTTTGTTTGTTTTGTTTTTTTTGTTTGTTTTTTTAAATGCAATTTTGATTCCAGGCAAGGTAAACATTTAGTAGGACCTAATTTCTCCTGGTATAAATATTTCAGATTTTATAATCCTTGTGAGAATGAGGCAGAGGGGGGAAAGATGAAAAGGAATGAGATATACTTCAAATTTCCTTCCGAGGTCCATTTCAGTTCAGAGGTGAACGGGAAGGTTAACTTCGAGGTTGCGTCCAGCTCCGCCTCAGTATGTATATATGAGAAAAAGCACTAAAGCTGCAGTTTACACCCAGACAAGAGGACTAAGCACACTCCCATGAGAGGGAGAAATAAGTCCCCGATCTGGCTCTCCTTCACATGGTCAAGCATATGCAGTAGGAGGGTTGCCATAGATGCAATTTCTTTCCATAAAGATGAGTTGCTACCCCATCTGGTATTGCTCAGTGGAGAAAGCGTTGGCGTGCGGACTGAAGGGTCCTGGGTTTGATTCTGGTCAAAGGCACAGGCCCGAGCTGCGGGCTCAATCCCCAGTGTGGGGCGTTCAGGAGGCAGCCGATCCATGATTCTCTCTCATCATTGATGTTTCTCTCTCTCTCTCTCTCTCTCTCTCTCTCTCTCTCTCTCTCTTTCTCTCTCTCTCTCTCTCTCTTTCTCTCTCTCCCCCTCTCCCTCTCTGAGATCAATAATGATAATAATAATAATAATAATTTGTTTTCAATAAAAGAAAAGACAAGATGCTAATCGAGGACCGTACCTCCTCAGATCTGCAATCAAACTATGATCCAGCTCAGGCCCCTGATCAGCGGGGGGTAAGTGTACCTGTCAGTGAGCCTCTTATCAAACCACAATGCCACTCCATGCCACCGCTCTGAAGATGAGTACATGTGGACAGCGAAACACAGGACACAGCTTGCCGGAAACCGAACACGGTCTCACCAATAGAAAGATGTGGACAGGAAGCTCCAAAGGCTGGTCCACAACCTGAATTGCTCTCCCCACTCACTGTTTAGTTGAGGCATTGTTAGCTGAAGCGGCCTCCACCTCTGTCCATGTATTTCTGTTACTGGAATTTCCTGCCTCAAGGCTATGGGTGTGTCCCAAAGTCTCAATAAAAGGGAGAGCAAGGCCAGAGCAGGGGGTAGTCTTCCCACTAGAGCAGAGGTTCTCAACCTGTGAGTAGTGACCCCTTTGGGGGTTGAACAAGGGTTTTTTCACAAGGGTCGCCTAATACCAGCGGAAAACACCTATTTCCCATGGTCTTAGGAACCAACAGATGGCTCCTCGGTGTAGCAAAGTGCAGCAATGTAGTTTACTGTTGTCATATTAAGACTGTTACCCCATGCTACACCACGATTCAAGACAAAATTTCATTTATTTGTAATTAGAAATAAATATTTCACAATATACAATTACATATTGTTTTTGTGATGAATCCCTATGCTTTAATTATGTTCCATTTGTAACAACGAAAATACATCCTGCCTATCAGATATTTACATCACAGTTCATAACAGTAGCAAAATGACAGTGATGAAGTAGCAAAGGAAATAATTTTATGGTTGGGGGTCACCACCACATGAGGAGCTGTCTTAAAGGGTGACGGCCTTAGGAAGGTTGAGAACCACTGCACTAGAGGAAGGCTCCTGCCTGGCCCCCCAATATTCCCAAATTAATACTTTTCTAGTCTCTTTTCATTTGTGTGCGGCCTCCTCCAGAACCCGAACCCTGGACGGGAACCCTGAACCACGCGGGACGTCAAAGGGGCTCCCACAATAGCTGGTGCCAACCCCAGGCCCCGAGTCCCAGGAGAGACACCTTTTCCTCTGGCCAGCGTGTGATGGGCACTCTTGCTCGTCAAACATAAAGGAAAACATGTCTCCACACCCAGAAGATGGATTTCTTGATCGCAGAAGATGAGCTGGATGATCAGGAGAGAAGGCGAGGACAGCTGCCATCCCCCGTCTCCTCAGGGCCTGCACTGGGCTACTGCGGACATTGGCCCATTTATGTGTTCCAGCTTCTAACCCGCTGTGACCACAATCAGAATGAATGACCTGGCTTTCAGGAGCGCTGCTCAGAATCGTCATTCATGGTTTTCTTTCCTGTTCAGTATGAGAGACCGGAAATAAATGTACAGAGAAGGGAAATAAAACCAATAAAACTCACGGAGAGAGTTGTGTTTTTTTTTTTTTTGTTTTTTTTTGCAAAGTCGCAGACAAGTAAAGTTATTGGATTGTAAAGTTATTACATGTGATGTGATATGACGGAGTATATAAAACAGATGTTTTATGTTTACACGGTTTTGTCACTAAAGCATATCTAATATGTAAGATACAAATAGGAGATAAATATCAATGAGAGGCCCGATGCCTGAAATTCCTGCAGGAGTGGGCCTTCCCCGCTGCCGACAGCGGCTTCCCTCCGGCACCCGGGCCCAGTCTTCGTCCAGAAGGTCGTCTGGAAGGATGTCTGGTCTAATTAGCATATTACGCTTTCATTATTACAGATGTGTTGATAAGGCCACCAGTATATTTTATATTATAAACTAGGAGACCGGCGCGTGATTCGATATCGGGTGGCGCCGCCCACCCTCAAGTCACGGGTCCAGCCCTGCCTCGCTCCCCCGGCTTCACAGCAGCCGCCGTCACTGCCGTCTGGCCTGCCTCCCTCTGCAGCCTTGAGTCAGCCGTGGCCGCTGCTGCTCAGGCCCTCCCCCAGCTCAGGAGCAGAGAGGCCATGGCCGCCTCGCCTCCAACGCTGCGCACACAACCTCTTCCTGTCCAGTCCACCCATTACGGCATCCCGGTTAATTACATTTATCTTATTATATATATATGTATATATGTATGTATATATGTATGTATATATGTATATATTTATATATATGTATATATACTAGAGGCCCGTGGCAGAAAGATTCCCGCAAGAATAGGGCTTCCTTAGGCCGACTCTGCCACCCCGCCTGCTCCCCTCCCTTCTCCACCTCCCTGCTTCCTTCTCCACAGCTTCGCTCCCTTCTGCAGCACTTGGCTTCCTTCTACGCCAGTGGTTCTCAGCCTTCCTAAGGCCGCGACCCTTTAATACAATTCTTCATGTGGTGGTGACCCCCAACCATAAAATTATTTCCGTCGCTACTTCATAGCTGTAATTTTGCTACTGTTATGAACTGTAATGTAAATATCTGATAGGCAGGATGTATCTTCGTTGTTACAAATTGAACATAATGAAAGCATAGGGATTCATCAGAAAAACAATATGTAATTATATATTGTGAAATATTTATTTCTAATGACAAATAAATGAAATTTTGTCTTGAATCGTGGTGTAGCATGGGTAACAGCCATAATATGACAACAGCAAACTACATTGCTACATTTTGCTACACGGAGGAGTGGTGTGTTGGTTCCAAAGACCATGGGAAATAGGTGTTTTCCAATAGTCTTAGGCGACCCCTGTGAAAGGGTCGTTCGACCCCCAAATGGGTCGCGACCCACAGGTTGAGAACCGCTGTTCTATGGTCTTCAGTCTTCACTCTGCACCTGGCTATGCAAATTAAGCACCATTTTAATTAATTTGCATACTCTTTCCTGATTGGCTTGTGGGCGTGGCCTATGGGCATAGCGGAAGTACGGTCCATTTGTATGTTTCTCTTTTATTAGATGGGATAGATATGCTAAATGGCAAAGCAGTGGCAGAATTCAAAATTCAGAACAGCATGCACTTTGGTGGGGCATTAGTCAGAGTCAGTAACACTGGATTGAACACAGCTGCGGCAGCCCCTCTACGCTGACTCATGTTTTGTTGTTGTTGTTGTTGATTTTTCCCAGGTCCCGTTACTACCTGAGCACGTCTCGGTTTTCTGACGTCACTTGATGTCCCAGGCTCGCTGCGCTGTGCTTTCTCCACCCAGTGGGACAGACTCTGACACTCACGTTTCATTGAAGGCAGGCGCATGCCTTTGATGTGATTATCAATATTTGTGTATGGATTGTGATTTGTTTGAAAGTGTCTTCTGATATGTGGATGCCAATCAAGCCTCAACGTGTCTACCAAAAGTGGCTCTTTATAGAAAACATTGCTTACCAATAAAATCAGTGTGTTTGTTTCAAACAGAGTTGAATTCAAAACTGACCCTTTAAGCTTCTTGAGTGTATGCCATATGCCTTCCTCTCTCTCCTTCCTCCTACTGAATCTGGCAAATACAGATGTTAAATTACTGTTTGTCAAAGGGCATTAAATATCAGGCAGCTGTGTGTGTGTGCATGTGTGTGTACGTGAGTACACGTGTGTGAATGCATGTGCATACATGTGTGTGTTGTGTGTGCATGTACATACACTGAACTAACCTGAAATGAGGACAGGTGAGGGACTGTAGTTAATAGAAACCACATTTGATCTTTTTTTTTAAATATATTTTTATTGATACCAGAGAGGAAGGGACAGAGAGAGAAACATCAATGATGAGAGAGAATCATTGATCCACAGCCTCCTGCACGCCCCCCAACAGGGGATCGAGCCTACAACCGAGGCATGTGCCCTTGACCAGGATCAAACCTGGGACCCTTCGGTCTGACCCTCACTGGCGGGGGCCACATTTCCTCTTTCTTTCTCCATTTAAAAGCCACTGGCCTCTGCTGTTTGCTGACTGTTTTTTCTTTATTGATTGAGGGATTCCACACGTGTCCCTATCCCCCCATTGCCTCTCCGCCCCTCCCTCACCATGCATGCCCTCACCCCACCCCTATGTGTCTGTGTCCATTGGTGAGGCCACATGCATGCATACCAGTCCTTTGGTTGATCTCTCTCCCTTTCCCCGCCTTCCCTCTGAGGTTTGAGCGCCTGATGGATGCCTCTCTGCCTCTGTACCTGCTCTCCTTCACCAGTGTGAGGTCATCACCACTGTCTGAGGACCGAAGAGCCTTCACAGGCTCCTCACCCGTGCATGGCTGCCTTCCAAGCCAGAGTCTTCTCCCAGGAACTGGTGTCTTTCCCAGAGACTGCCGCTCCATGGGCTGGCGTGCTCGGACCTTTCCGGACCACGGCAGGCGGCTTCGGAGCCAGCGCTCGGCCAAACCCAGGGAAACACGGCCCCCCGCTACCCCATCTGCGGCTGCCGGGGAGCCCATTACTTCCCCGTCCCCGGGGACGGCCAGGGTCCCGGGCATCATTACTCCTAAGCAAATGTAACCGCCGCCGCCGCACACCCTAATTTGCTTGCCATAATTATAGGTCACTCACCCGCTTTATTCCCAGCCCCTCTTGCACCACCGCCCCCCTCTCTTTTTTTTTTTTTTGTTCTTATCAATAATAAATGGAGCCCGTGAATCACACGGCGGTAATATTTGGATATTATGAAAACGCTAATAATAATAAAGTAATGTCAGCAACACCCTGCTTTTATCAGCCGCTCTGATGCTCTATTAGGCAGCCAGTGAGGAGTTCAAGCAAATTGGTTATGTTAATGTCCTGTAGTACCCGGGAAAGATGAGGAGTGGGCAATTAATTTTTTTTTTTCCAAGCGGCAGGCCCGACAAGCAGATTTATATTCCTCCCTCGCCGAGGGACCGGCTCGGAGAAGGTGAGGCAGAGGAGGGAGCTTCCGGTAGTTTCCGAGGATCACACGGAACGGAGCTAAAGAAAGCCGGGAGGAGAGGGGGGACGTGCCCCCGACAACGGGCGAGCGGCGCTCTCCCCCATTCATTCCGCTGACAGGGCTTTTGCAACTTAAACCTGTTTTATTAATTATGTTTGACATTTCCTTAATTAGTTTCATTTACATCCCATCAGCCCCGACCAGACGATCGCTCCATACATCATCCTACCGGGGAGCGTGATGCCTGCGGAATTACAACAACAGCAGACAGTTTGGGGGGAAGTTCCAGGAAACGGGCGGACAGGCCTCTCCGTTTTAAACGGTTTTATAGAAACGACAGGAAACTCACCCCATACGTTTTTTTGTTTTGTTTTGTTTTGTTTTTTGTTTTTTTGCTTCTCTGTAATTTCTAGGACACCTAGTATATTTATAATGTTAGAAATATCCAAGTTATATATATGGACATTCTCAGGTGTATTGTCTAGCTATAGGATTTAGCAAGTCTTTAAAATTACTCTTAAAAAAATATATATATACAGTGGTACCTTGAGATACGAGTTTAATTCGTTCCATAACCTTGAGGCGTGGGAAACTATGAGACGCTTGAGTCGTGGTAAACTGGTGGGTCCTGTGCAGCCGGTCGATCCTCGTGATTACTCCTATCTCAAATGTTGCTTGTATTCAAAGCAAAAATCGCTCGCTCGACGGCTCGTATCTCAAAAATCTCATATGTTAGGGCACTCGTATCTCGAGGTACCACTCTGTACATATATGTAATTGATTTCACAGGGGAAGGGAGAGGGAGAGAGATAAAAGCATCCATGATGAGAGAGAATCATGGGTCAGCTGCCTCCTGCCCACACTCTACTGGGGTGGAGCCCACAACCTGGGCATGTGCCCTTGACTGGAATCAAACCCGGGACCCTTCAATGGGCAAAGGCTAATGGTCTAGCCACTGAGCAACACGGCTGGAGCTTAAAAATGACTCTTTACACCAGTATACCAGGGATGGTCGTGGCCTTCCCACCTAATGGCCCACCGGCTCCTGGCCTGGGGACCCAGCCAGCACTGAAGGCAGGGCCCCAGGCCTACCCCACCCTGAAGGAGAGGGGCAATCTTCCTGGAACACCAGCCCTTCCTTCGGGAAGCTCGCCTTTCTCCCCTCTTTCTTTTCCCAATCCATTAAAAAACAGTAACGGAGCGCAGACTCTGCCCACGAAGAATGCTTGTGTGATCCGCAAAAGTGAGGTGCAGCCCTGTGTCTCCAAGAGGCGGAGTCAGGAGAGGCGAGTGGACATGCAAATGTGTGGACACAGGATCCTTACCCCAGGGGACCCAGGCTTTCCTGTTCTTTTGTCCATGTGGGTCCTGCTCCCCACTCACCTCAGCATAGTCTAGTGTTTTTTCCCTTATTTTTCTTCCCAAGGACTCCCTTTCACAATGAACTAGGTGTCCTGCGCACGAATCCCTGTGAGTAGCTCACCAGTAGCTCGCTGCCCTCCAGTAGCTCTCTGCCCTCTGCCCTGCCCTCCTGTAGCTCCCCCTGCCCCTCCTCACAGCGTGCTGCCCTGTCCCCTCCTGTAGCTCTCTGTTGCCTCCTTGTAGCTCACCGCCTCACCCTCCTGCTGATCCATGATCCGGTCATTATGCAGTCAGTTGTTACACTTCATGGTGTAATAGCCATTTGCATATTACATCTTTATATATTATACTAGGGGTCCGGTGCACGAATTTGGTGGGGTGTGTCCTTCAGCCCAGCCTGCTCCCTCTCCAATCTGGGACCCCTAGAGGGATGTCTGATTGCCCATTTAGTCCCGATCCTGGATTGATGCCTAACTGCTCACCTGTCAGCCTGTTTGCCCTAACTGTCCTACCTTGTGGGCCTGGTCACCCTTAACTGCCCTCCCCTGCAGGCTTGATCACCCTCACCTGCCCTCCCTTGCAGGCATGGTCCCTGCCAACTGCCCTCCCCTGCTGGCCATCTTGTGGTGGCCCTCTTGTGTCCACATGTGGGAAGAATCTTGTGACAACATGGGGGCAGTCATCTTGTGTGTTGGAGTCATGGTCAATCTGCATATTTCTCTTTTATTAGATAGGGTAGGACTCCTAATTACTGATTATCCTTCTTTAAGACAGCTTTCACCTTGACTTTTTTCCCAAGTTTCCTTTGTCTAGTGACTTCCTCTCTGAAATGACAACGTAAATGCCTCCCGAGTTCCAGTGGCTCCTCCCTCCTGTCCCTCATTCCCACAAGTGTCAGACTCCCGGTGGCAGAGCCCTGCTGAGTCCCTGTCACTCTGTCCCAAATCTGAACAGCTTCACTGTTGTTGACTAAAACTCCACCCTATTTTTTAAACATATATATTTGGATTGATTTCAGAGAGAGGGAGAGACAGGGAGAAACATCAATTATGAGAGAGAATCATCAATCGGCTGCCTCCTGCTCATCCCACATTGGGGATTGAGTCTGTAACCCGGTCATGGGCCCTGACCAGGAATCGAACCCTGGACCTTTCAGTCCGCAGGCAAATGCTCTATCCACTGAGCCAAACCGGGTAGGGCAGCGCTGTTGTTTTTGAGCTAATCTTTTTTCCAACTCTCTGATGATTCACCTCGTTAGCTGTTTGTGCCTTATTTCTCCAATAAGATTGCTAGTCCTTATGTTTCCATATATTTATTTCCCTCATAGCACGTACTTGGTGCTCATTAAATACTAATGACGGTACAACAGCATGTTATGTGTGTTTGTGCCAATGCAAATTAAACGGGGGATCGGCACCTACTGTTGCTCAGGAAATGCATGATGAGTAAGAATTAATACCTTCAGAAACAATATCTGTAGACCCTCTGGTGAATCATTCACAAAACTGTCAATGCATGTTTTCTAATGTATGAATTATTTACCTCATTTTGCTTAAGTAGATACTTAAAAGAGAAGTATATTTCTATTAATAGAATTACCATATAAGGAATATCTAATAATAGAGTAATATTCAAATTGACCATAAGCCACAAGCCACGCCCACCAGCCAATCAAGAGGGAGTATGCAAAATAACCCAACCAAGATGGCTGCGGCCACAGAAAGAGCAGGAGGCTTGGGTTTCCCTGGCAATGGAGGAAGCCAAGCTTTCTGCACACCCTGGTGGGCCCTAAACTCCACTCAAAGCTACGAAGTTTCAATTATAGAAGATAAATAAATCCCAGATACCAAGGCTTTCCTTTGGGTTGCCAGGGGGCATGGCCATTCTTCAAACCACCACAGGCCCCTCACCCAGGCCGCCCCATGTCCCAAGGGAACCCCCACCCTGATCTGAGACACCCTTCACAGCAAACCAGCTGGCCCCCATCCAGGCACCAGGCCACTATCCTATCTATTAACAGAGCAATATGCAAATTGACCATCACTCCAACACACAAGATGGCTGTCCCAATGTGGTCAAAGATGGCTGCCCACATGTGGACACATTATGGCCATCACAAGATGGCCAGCAGAGGAGGGCAGTTGGGAGGGATCAGGCTTGCAAGGGAGGGCAGTTGTGGGTGATCATGCCAGCAGAGGAGGACAGTTGGGGGTTATCAGGCCAACAGAGGAGGGAAGTTGGGGGCGACTGGGCCTGCATGGAAGGGTAGTTTGGGGGACCCAGGCCTACAGGGGAGGGCAGTTAGGGGTGACCAGGCTTGCAGGGGAGGGCAGTTAGGGGTAAAGAGAATGGCAGGTATCAATCGGGCTGGCAGTGGAGCACTTAGGCATTGATCAGGCTGGCGGGGAGCAGCAGTTAGGGGCAATCAGAAAAGCAGGCAGGTGAGCAGGTGGGAGCCAGCAGTTCTGGATTGTGAGAGGGATGTCTGACTGCCCTTTAAGCCAGACCCTACTGAGATCAGGCCTAAATGAGCAGTCGACCTTCCCTTGAGGAGTCCCAGATTGAAGAGGGTTCAAGCTGTTCAAGCTGGGCTAAGAGACACACACGCCCATACATGTATTTCATGCACCGGGCCTCTAGTAATAACTATACTTTTCTAGGTATTTACTCTGCAAGTATACAGAGCACAAAGTAAACTCCGCTATTTTCTACGTTTTAAAGATGGAGAAAGTTGAGACAGAGAGGAGACAAAACTTGCAGAAGTTCACAAAGCGGCATTAACTCCCCGAGCTGAGATTTGCATTTGCACCGACTTGAAGGTAAAACGATGTTCTTTTTAGTAAGCTGTGGGCTGTTACTCATATTAGGGAAGTGGACGAAAGGGCCACATGCTAAACTGAGAAGCTCAGGGGAGGCCTGCATGGCAGTTGTGCAAACTCAGACCTAACATAACCAAAAGGACGGTCTGAAACGAAATCTTTAAGGACAAACAGGTTATAGTGGCTAGTTATGTCCTATTAATTTACATCTTTACTGAGCCCATTTGCCTTTCTGCCTCTAAGATAACACACCTGTGAAAAGTCTGGGTAACTTGTAACTTCCCTTTTTCCGACCCCTCGGGGGCACAATGAATGGCACCAGGACATCCCCTCATTGTTACTGTTATCATGTTAATCGTCAGCTCTTCACTGTGTGAACTGTCCTGAATTCCTCCATGTAAACAAGCATCTGTCCCTCCTTTCACTTTTTATCCAATCCCAGAGGGTTCCCTGCTTTGCTTTCTCCCACCTCCTCAATCTTCACGAGTGAATTTCACGTAACCCACCTACGTCCCTTTCCTTTGATTGCAATGTATCCGTACAGGTGTAACCCGCCATTCCCCGAAACATTATCTCAACCCCTTGAGGTTCTGCTTCTCAGCATATGTCCACATTTTGGCTCAACTAAACTCACAAAAATTCTTTTCTTTTAAAAATATATTTTATTGATTTTTTTTACAGAGAGGAAGGAAGAGGGATAAAGAGTTAGAAACATTGATGAGAGAGAAACATCCATCAGCTGCCTCCTGCACCCCCCCTACTGGGGACGTGTCCACAACCAATATACATGCCCTTGACCAGAATGGAACCTGGGACCTTTCAATCCGCAGGCCGACACTCTATCCACTGAGCCAAACCGGTTTCAGCGCAAAAATTCTTTACAGCAGCGGTTCTCAACCTGTGGGTTGTGACCTGTTTTATGATGGTCTTAGGCTCTACAGCAGTGACCCACAGGTTGAGAACCACTAGCAGAGTCATCTAAGACCATCAGAAAACACAGATATTTACATTATGATTCACCACAACACGAGGAACTGTATTAAGTGATCGCAGCATTAGAAAGGTTGAGAACCACTGCTTTACAGGTTTGAATGTTTTTTACGTTAACAGAAATCTACACCAATCATCGTAACCTTGACATTGCTCAGGTTGGCGCAGATAGAAAACGAGATCAGGTATTAGTTATGATTCTGACTTATCTCCATAAGCATATTGAGAGAGGGGATAGTTCTTGAAACAATATCTGCAGGCCCCGTTCCAGGTAGCATTGAAGGATTTGATCGCATGGACTCCATGAGATGGACACATGACTCCTGCTTCAGAGGATAACAAATCAAAACACAGAGAACCGGCTACCACCCAATGCCTACCAACCAAAGAGTCGCAATATCATGACCCACCTCATTCAAGATGACCCCGGGGCTTTCCACACTGGTTCCCATTCAAAAATCCATTTCTCCATTTGCAAACAGGAAAAATAACCTGGGGCCGCTGTAAGTCAGCCTTAGACAACAACTCAACTGCTGTGCACTTTTAAAATGTATTACACCCGTGACTCCTGACACCCCTAAGTAGTGAGAAGCATTGCCCACTAAATCAACCTTTACTTCCTTCCCCAGGCAAATGCTGCTTCCTTCCTGTGATGGTGGAGAGCATGAAGACAAAGAAGCAAGATTTACCTCCCCGTCCCCTGAACAGTGGCTCTGGAACCAGTCCTTATTCATCAGAGATCTTGTGATGGCCACATACTCACCACTGTCCTCTCCTGCCAGAGGCCCCGTCTGCCCCCAAGCACCAGGCCACTGCGGTTCTGTCTGTTCTTCTATTTCTACTTCAGCAAGCCTATCGCCTTCTCATAAGCTTCAGAGACGGTCCTTCTGAAAAAGCTCCTTGCATCCAGGGAGGTAAGACAAAGGCCAAAAAATTGCCCTAGCTGGTTTGGCTGAGTTGGAAGAGCGTCAGCCTGCAGACGGAAGGGTCCCAGGTTCAATCCTGGTCAGGGCACATGTCCGGGTGGCAGGCTCCATACTCTCGGGGGAGGGAGGGGGTGAGGGAGGAAGGGCATGCAGGAGGCAACTAATCAGTGATTCTCTCTCATCATTGATGTTTCTCTCTCTCCAATTCCCTTCCTCTCTGACATCAATAACACTATGTATATATTTTTTTAAAAGAGATGTGAAAAATACAACTGAGGTCATGACCCCCAAGAGTCACGAAGGCCTCATCCTGGGGGGGGGAGGGAGGGAGGGGGGCATGCAGGAGGCAGCCAATCAATGATTCTCTCTCATCATTGATGTTTCTCTCTCTTCCTTTCCCTTCCTCTCTGACATCCATAACAATATGTATATATTTTTTTAAAAAGAGATGTGAAAAATACAACTGAGGTCATGACCCCCAAGAGCCATGAAGGCCTCATCCTAGGAGCCATGGCAGCAGATTTCAGTAATCTGTTCCTAAAGTAGATGATCATATCCTGCCTTCTCACACTTCCCATGAATTCCTAGTGATGGACATTCATCACACCAAGGCCCAAGGTACCACCCATGTCTACTCTCCAGTTGAACATGGTTTTGTTTTGGTCTGGGAATCAAATGAGGTCCGACCCACAGGAGCTGATGAGCACTCGGTAAATCACAGCCAGGGTTCAGCGTAAGGCTGATACAGGAGTGGTGGAGACAGGTAAGGTCGCTGAGGCCCGGGAGTTTACCCCTTATCAGCCCCTCCCAGGTGATTGCTCCAGACATCATTCTACTGGAGAGCGTGATGCTACAGGATCATCACAGCAGGACACAGAGGGAGGAGGAGCACGAGAAAATGGAACCGTGCAGAGTGTCTGTTCCTGGAGGCAGGTGAGGAACATCAGTCAGGTGACCAGGAAGGGACAGCAAATGCAGAGAGGCCAGCTCTGCCAGGACCAGAGTTGGCAGGAGGACACTAAGGAAAGAGGGAAGCTCAAGGCAAAGAGGCCAGTGTAGCTTGGCCAGAGTGAGCAAGGGAGGCAGCGCAGGTAGACGCGTGAGGGGGACCTTCAGACATAATTCTAAGAAGGTGTATCTGTCTTATTTCAGAAAAATTTAAAAAATATAGCAATATCAAAAGGGGATGCGCGTACAGGAGAAAATGATTTCCATGATAACGGAAGTGTAAGGCACTTTTAAGTTTTAAATCTTGTAATACCTAATGGGGAAAGACGTGGTTGAGATGTTTAGGGGCTCATCAGGAGCTTATTACAAGTGGTTTTCCAGTGGGTTTGCACATTTTTTTTTCTTTCAAAAAAAAAATTCTTGTATCCCCCCCAAGAATTTATGTAGAGGCTAAAAAAAAAAATTTCTTTTAAAATGTATTTTAAGTAAAAGATCAGCAAGTTGCACCACATTCTTTTTACACCCAAGAAGGCCCTTCCACCCTCATTGGGAGAAGCTCAGAGGATGAAACGTTGTTCACTTTCCTTGGACCCGCTGACAACTCCAGGTGCTGGGCTGTGAGTTCCTGTGTGTGTGTGTGTGTGTGTGTGTGTGTGTGTGTGTGTGTGTATGAGAGAGAGTGTGTGTGTGTGTGTGTGTGTGTGTGTGTGTGTGTGTGTGTGGTTTGTTTTTTCCTTTTCATAAGCAAAGTCCTTGTGGTCTCCAAGGTCTACGTGGCCTGTTCCTCCCCAGACAGAAGGTGCCTTCAGCACCTGGGATTCAGCTGAGATGGGAGAGGCCGTGCCAGCATCCCGGGCAATTAAGCGCCCGTGTCACTCCCGATGAAAGCACTGTGCTGGCTCATGACGGGCTGCGGGAGATCTGCAATACCATCAAATGGTGAAAAGTCAAAATATTTTGCTGTCAGAGGCTGTCACGTCCTGTCAGGGAGCCTCACGCTGCGGCCACAGTCGAGTTGAATCCGATTAAAAGATCAG
>PVJN01045404.1:0-16909 GCA_004026805.1 Lasiurus borealis
AAAGGGAGAGAGAAATAGAAACATCAATGATGAGAGAATCATGGATCGGCTGTCTCCTGCACACCCCACACTGGGAGTGAGCCCGCAGCCTGGGCATGTGCCCTGACCAAGAATTAAACAGTGACCTCCTGGTTCATAGGTCAATGCTCAACCACTGAGCATGCTGGCTAGGCTCAACCTTTTTTTTTTTTTTTTTTTTAGAAGAAAAATTTCTTTCCCTCCAAAGAGGCCCCATTGCTCCAGGGCCTGCTCCTCTACTGGCTCTTGCCCTGGGGATCAATGTCAGACATGGAAGTGCAGACTCTTCACTCAGGTCCAATCTGCAGGCCACTAATCTGGAAAGAACCTCTCATTGGATGGCTGAGAAAAGTGAATCCAGGAATAATTTTCTTTCTTAAACTGACACAATCAAGTAGTTGCTAACCTTGAACTAAAACACAGGTTGTCTACAACATCAAGCTGTCTCTTTTAAAGCAGAAATGCTGGAAAGCAAGTATTTTACATCTGGGAAAAAAAACAAACAAACAAAACAAAAAACATGCATGTAATCTGCTTCAGCCACTGTAGCCCAAGATAGAAGTAATTTTTATTATGTAACTTGATATAGCAGTTAATGAATATATAATTCCTATCAAATGTCATAGTCATGGGGTTTCTCCTATTAAAAACAGAAATACCACATTATTCACAATAGCCAAGATATGGAAGAAACCTGTGTCCATCAACAGATGAATGAATAAAGAAGATGTGGCATATATATCTTACCTAATAACAGAGAAACATGTAAACTGACAATACCTCTGCTACGCCCACAGCCAATCATAGTATGCAAATTAACCTAACAAAGATGGAGGTTAATTTGCATGCATACCTGAGTCCCGGAACTACCTTGACATCCAGGTCACTCCCAGCCAGCCTTCAGGAGGAGGCTTTAGGCTTGGGAAGGGGCTGAACCTGTGATTGGAGATGGCGGGGGTAGGGGCGACACCTTCCCAAGCCTAAAGCCTGGGGCAGAGCCTTTAGGCTCGGGCAGGGCCAAGCCTGGGATCAGAGGGAAGGGGAAAAAAATCAATGGAAACATATCCTTAGGTGAGGATAAAAAGAAAAATAAAGAAATGTCATATCCTATGAAAGACACATCTTGAAAATGCCTAAACAAAGTTGTCATTTTTCATGGTGAAGCGACTAGAGTCAGTGTTGATGAAAACACCTTGGCAGCCACGGTGACTGGCAGTAGCTACAGCGGCAGGGTGATAGGATTGGCGCCTTCCCCTGATCAGCCCAGTCACCTCCCACAAAGGGAGGCCATACTGTGACATCCCCTGAGGCAGGCTAGGCTGAGAGACCCCTCCCCAGTGCACAAATTTCATACACCAGGCCCCTAGTGTGTGTGTGTGTGTGTGTGTGTGTGTATAAATATATATATATATATCCTATATAATAAAAGGCTAATATGCAAATAGACCAAACAGCAGAATAAGCAAAAGGAGCGGAACAACGAAACAACTGGTTGCTATGACATGCACTGACCACCAGGGGACATGCACAGAACATGGTGGGCTTCAGCTGCAGTCAGGTGAAAGAGTAGGTACCAGACCAAGACAGGGCACCAGTCACTATCATTGGGGTGAGCCCCTGCTGGTTATGGAAAACTCTTTGCTCCTGCACTCCTCAATCCCACCCAGCACTTGCACCTGCTGCCAGTGCCAGCTCCACTTGCACCCACTGCCAGCACCTGGCTCTGGCCCCAGTTTCTCAGTGCCATCAGCAAGTGCAATCCGTGCCTGCCAGCCCTCTTCGCCCCTCAGGGCTTCTCCACCTCCCCCTGCTCCTGATGGGAGATTGGGGCTGGCAGCCACCACTCATCTCCACAGCAGGCAATGGCCCCGCTTGCATCCACTGCCAGCGCCAGCCCTGCTTGCACCTGTAACCAATGCTGGAGCCGCCATCGCACTGCTCCCGCTCATCCTGGCCCCTCTGTGCCTGTTGCCTCCCACCATTCCCATCCCCACCTCACATTCCACCATCTTCTCCACCCCCACCCCACACATCCTCCCACATTCCCCCCAACTCAGTGGCACTGCCATGGAGGCAGGAGAGGCTCACTCCACCACAGCTGCGCTCATCAGCTGTGAGCCTGGCAGCTGGTGCCTGATGGTCAGCTAAACAGCACTCCCACTGTGGGAGCCTACTGACCACCAGGGAACAGCTCTTGCATTGAGTTTCTGCCCCCTGATGGTCAGTGAGCATCATAGCAACCGGTCAAATGGTCAACCAGTCACTTATATAGAGAGATTATAGTTCAATAAAGCTGAAATTTTATAATTAAAAAAACTGCTATTGGACATAATCTATAGTCATGTATCTTTATTTCATATAACATGTTGATTGTCAAGTTTGTAACATGAACAATAATGATTACAAAGCAGTTCAAAAATATGCATAACTTAGATTTAAGAATGTGAACTTATTTTCTATATATTGAAACATGAACCCATGAATCTTATTGCCAAAACCTCATACACCTCTCTCTGTAACAGCTGTGTAACTTAGGACATTATTGATGCAATGGCACAGAGACAATAGAGCAGCCATTCTTTCACAAGGAAGAAAACACGGCCCAACATTGAAATGGCCTGTTTCAAGAGTGGCTACTGACTTCCGATGTTCTTTGTTTTCTATAATAAGCTTGTTTTTCTGACTATTTACATCAACCCTGATTTTAAAGTTAACCATTTCCTATTATAATTCATTTTACTTTGTCCTGGGAAAATGAGAAGAAAATAAGATATTTCCAGTCTAGTATAGCATGGTCCAAGCTAATTAAATGCAGAGAGAGCCAAGTGACAGATTAGCCTTTCATCCCATTAGCCTGCATGCATAAACCAAAGTCACAAACATTTAGTGAGTTCTTGGTCATTTATTTTAATGCTTTTTAAACGTGCTAAGAAGAAAGAAAAAGTTATGGGTGTTTCTACACCATTCTGGTTATGAAGGTTCTATTCATCAATAACTAATTTATTTCTATAATTGAATACCAGTTTACAAAGAACGCTTCACAACATTAGGAATTAATGTTCAAGCCTCTAATTATTGAATAATATAAGCAAAAATATAAGTAGTTACTGAAAAAATTATATTTACTGAATCTGCAAAAAGTAATAGAAAGAAGAAAAAGGCTTTAGTGATATATTAAGAGGGAAAACAATTTAAAAATCACACAGGTTCAAAAATTTACCATAAACAAAAGAGCTCCAAAGATCAGCTTACCACCAACTTATTTAAAACCCAAATTCTAGTCCAAAGAATTCAGTAGCACCCCAGCAAGATTACTGTAATGAGAGTTAAAAGAATTTTAAAATGAGACTATTAGGTAAAAAATAACTGAGTATAAGCACACTTGAAGGTCTTCCTTGGTAAACCTATTTTAAATCAAACATAGTCACTAAAGTCTAACAGTGATACTTCCAATAAATTTGAATTTTTAATATCAGCAACAATTTACCATAATTGAGAAATTAGCCTGGCATTCAATAACTAAAAATACTTTAATTTAAATAAAAATTATAAATAATTTTAAATACTTCGCCTGTTTTCCATGGTTACATGGCTTCAGCTTTGTCCCAACTGAGCTTTCCAGGATCTTGTCATATGACCCAGTTTCTATTTATAAAGTGGCTGAAATTCATGAACATTTTTCTTCTCAATCATAAAGGGTAATCTTATAACTAACCACACTTGCTTTTCTGTAACCATCTAACTCAGTTGTTTAAAATTAATTTTAGTAGAGTTGACATACATTACATTAGGTTCAGGTGTACAATAGTGATTCGATATTTATATACCTTATGCTATGATCTCCACACTGAGTCTAGTAACCATCTGTCACTGTGCAAACTTATCACAACATTATTGACTACATTTCCCTTCACCTTTTTTACCTGTCTTCCGCAGCCCTCCCCTCTGGCAACCAGCAGTTTGATCTCTGCTTCTATGAGTCTGTTTTTTATTTTGTTTTGTTGTTGTTGTTCATTTGTTTTGTTTTATAGTTTTCACATATAAAGAAAATTATTTGGTATTTATCTTGTCTGTATGATTTAAGTAACTTAGAATAGTACCCTCTAAGTCCATGCATGTTGTCACAAATAGCAAGGTTTCATTCCTTTTTACTCCTAACATTCTATTGCATATATATAACACATCTTTTTCATCCATTTGATAGATACCTACATTGCTTCCATATCTTGACTTCAGTAAATAACGCTGCAATGAACACAGGGGTGCATGTGTCTTTTTTAATTAATGTATTCATTTTCTTTGGATAAATATGAAGATTTGCTGTATCACATGATAGCTGTATTTTTAATTTTTTGAGGATTCTCCTTTTTCTTTTTTCTTTTTTTTTTTTTTGCAGTTGGGTAGACAATTTTGGGAGGAGATAGTATCTTCCAAAGTGAAGGTTTCATTGGAAATTGACAATACCTTTACTTCCATTAGCTTCAGGAACACCTTGCCTTGTTTGGGCTAGATCTCTCCCAGTTTTATCTTCAGAAGAGTTAGTTGCTAAGAAAAATACTTAATCATCGATTTTTTCCCCGGTCACTGAGGGAAGCGGGCACTTCCCTGTGTCCATGAGGGACCTCTTCCCAGAACAGCTCTGCAGCTCTGTGAGAAGGGCCACTGCTCATCCAGCTTTGGCAAAGCGCTGTTACCTGGGGGAGCTACAAAGTACTCCACCACTCGATGGGAGTGCTGTCTGTCGTCGTTCTTCAGCACAGATCTACCACCCTGTTGGATTCAGGCACAGACATCCATTCTCCATCCAGTACGGACGCCATGGGCTGCACCGCGTCCGTGTCCACAGCGCGGAGCCAGTGGGCACAGGCAATGGCTTTCTCTGCTGGCGGCCCAAGTCCACCAGCGCCGGCTGCTCCACGTGCTGGGTCACATCGCGGTGATGCACCCTTTTCCTGGGGAGGGCGGGTGTGCGTCTCCAGTGCCGCCTCCCAAACCACTTCGTCCCCCGTGGAGATACCCCCACCTCGGCCTTCCCTTGAGACCCTGCCTTGAAAGAGAAGCCCCAGCATCCCTCCCCCCCAGCCTCTATATTGTTTTCCATAGTGGCTGCACCCATTTACAATCCCACCAACAGTTCACTTTTTCTTCACGTCCTCAGAAACGCTTAGTACTTGTTGACTTTTTCACAGTAGCCTTTCTGACATGTGTGAGGTTATATCTCATTGTGGTTTTGTTTGTATTTCCCTGATGGTTAGTGATGTTGAGCATCTTTTCATAAGTGTTTGCCATCTGTTTTGGAGAAATGTCTATTCATGTCCTCTGCCCATATTTTAATTGGATTGGGGTGTGTTTTTGCTATTAAGCTTTATGAGCTCCCTATATTTTTGGATATTAGCCCCTTATGGGATATGTCATTTGTGAATATCTTTTCCCATTCAGTAGGCTATCTTTTCATTCTGTTGACGGTTTCCTTTGCTGTGCAAAACCTTTTTAATTTGAGGTAGTCCTATTTGTTTATTTTTTTCTGTTGTTTCCCTTGCTCGAGGAGACATAGCCAAACAGATATTGCTAAGACCACTGTCAAAGAGTTTTTTGCCTATTTTTTCTTCTAGAAGTTTTAAGAGAAGTAATATTGGAAAGATGGAAAAACTAGGAGAGGGTATTCCACCTAGGAGTATAATAGCAAATCTATAAAAAATAGTGGTGACCATATCTCATTCAGAATACAAACAGGTAATTTTCCTGAAGAGAGGGCAGCTGTCAGGGTTTTGATATGGGAAGAGGGGGCAAGCAGACAATAAAGGGTCTTCATTGTCGCAATGGGGAGTCTGCATTTCATTTAATAGAATAGCCATTAAAATAAAAACATTAGATAATGTCAAATAGTATCCCTTCTGTGGTTAAAAAATAGACACAGATACATATTTGTCTACATATAAAAATGCCCAGAAAACAATCTAGAATGTTACACAAAAAAATGACTCTTAGTAGTTAATTGTGTGTGGAGTAGGAAAAAGGTAGAGTTGGAATGGATTAAAAAGGAACTTCAGCTTTTTTATTGTATGCATTTCTGTTTCATGGTTTTGTTTTGTTTGTTGTTTTTACAACAGGTTGTATTAATATATCATTTATGTACATTTAAAACACAATTTCTTAAGAGAATATTCTGTGGTGGTTTGTTCACTTTTTAAAAGCAAAATGTAATTAAAACCCCAAACTTAACTCATTTTTGTGTAAAAGAAGAAAGTAAAATCTAATGTCAAGTTGCTCAGCACGGTCTTTGCTGATTAGAACCTCATCATGAAACTCTTATGTTCTGAAAGGTCAGGGGTAAGTAAGTATATGTTAAAACAAAAAGACTCAAGTTTGGAGGGCAAAATGGCAGCCTCCAAGAGGAAAGGAGGTGGAATTTCAATTACAATCTCCTTTTGCACTCTCAGCACAGACTCCTGCTTCTCATTTGGAGTATGATGAACTGGTCAAGAACATGGGCTTTTGTATATTGGTTATATGCAACTTACTGAATAAACTAGGTAGCTTTTACTTTTTAGTCCTTTTTTACAGATGAGGAAATGGATGCACGTAAAGATCATTTAACTTGCCCCAATTACACAGGCAAAGTGGTAAACCCAAGTCATTTGATTCCTGAGCCTGGGCTGTTTTTGTTGTGTATGTTCTTATTTTGTTTTGTTTTAATCCTCACCCAAGGATATTTTTTCCATTGATTTTTAGAGAGAGAGAAAGGGAGGGAAAGAGAGAGGAGAGAGAAACATAGATTGGTTGCCTTCTTTAAGCATCCCACCAAGACTGGAGGTCAAGCCTACAACCAGATACTCACCCTTTGGAATCAAAGCCTCAACCTTTCAACCTGTTAGTACACCAGACAACGCTCCAACTAACTGAGCCACCTGGCCAGGGATGAACCTGGGTTCTTAGATCTTATACAGTTGGTCAGGCCCAGCTTCAGATCCCAGCCCCACTAATATCACAAGCCAGGACACAACCTATAACCTCTCTAGACTTCAGGTTTCTCATCTATCACATGAGAAAGAAATTAGGTAATATATTTAAAAACTGAGTACACTGCCTGGCACATACATAATGCTCAATAAATTGTAGCTACTATTATTATTATGTAATGATCCCATATAATAAAAGCCTAATAGGCTAAGTGTCTGGTCAACTGGTTGGCCATTCAACCAATCAAAGTGTAATATGCTAATGATATGCTAAGGTCACTCAACCGCTCGCTATGATGCACACTGACCACCAGGAGCCAGACAGTCAACCAGCTGACCAGTCATTATGATGTGCACTGACCACCAGGGAGTAGATACACCAGGGGGTAGATGCTCTGGTAGGTTAGCTTGCTGCTGAGGTCTGGCTGATCAGAACTGATTGAGAGGGACCAGACATGCCCTGGAGCCCTCCTGTGTCTCTCCCCCGGCCTCAATCATACACCGGTGGGGTCCCTCGACCTGGCCTGCGCCCTCTTGCAATCCGGAACACCTCAGGGGATGTCGGAGAGCTGGTTTTGGCCTGATCCCACAGGGGGAGTGCCACTTAGCAAGAAGCCAGGCTCAAGGCTGGCGAGCGCAGAGGCAGTGAGGGGGGCCTCTGCCACCTACGTGCCAGTGCTAAGAATGTCCAACTGCTGGCTTCAGAGGAGGGGGAGCTGGCTTCAGTTAGACATCCTCCGATGGCTCCCAGAGAGCGAAGACCGGGCTGAGGGACATTCCCCTCCCCCCACCTTCCTCCCCACCGCCCTCCTACCTGCCACTGAGTGTGAGGAATTTTGTGTACCGGGCCTCTAGTATAAAATAGTAATGAGAATCCAAAGATTTCCTTTTTCTGATTTCACTACAAGATTCTAGTTGAAAAGACTGCCTTGAGATTGCTTTACACTTGCTGGGGCTTTTGTGTCACACAAGCAAGTACGAAGCATGTCATTCTGGAGAAATTGTAGGGGTAAAGCAGAGATGCAAGAAAGGCAAGCATTAAAACGTGCAGGAGGCCCAGTTCCAACAATGGGAGTTCTGCCTTCTCATCATCAAAGAGAAGAGCTACAAATTGCCCATCTCCACAACACCTACTTCATACAGATCTTCAGTGTATTAAGATCTTACTCAGATCTTTAAAGGGACCTATATGTCAAAGGCTGGCCACTAATCGACTCCCCCTTCTAATCAATCATTACTTTTGGAGGTTTTTAAAAGTCCATTTAACCCTTTAATATTAATATACTTTCTGTAGTGAAATTTTAAATTTAGCATTAATCCTGGCAGGATGCTCAGTTGGTTGGAGTGTCGTTCTGCACACCAAAAGTTACAGGTTCAATTCCCATTCAGGGCACAGATCTAAGTTGTGGGTTCCATCTCTGGTCAGAGCTTGTACAGGAAACAACTGATCAATGTTTCTGTCATATTGATGTTTCTCTCTCTCTCTTTCTCCCTCTCTCTCTTTTTCTCTATCAATAAAAACATATCCTCCAGTGAGGTTTTTTTTTTTTTTAATTTAGCATTGCCCTAACCAGTTTGGATCAGTGGATAGAGTGTCAGCCTGTAGGCTGAAGGTCTCAGGTTTGATTCTGGTCAAGAGCATGTACTTGGTTGCAGGCCCATCCCAACAGGGGTTGTGCAGGAGGCAGCTGATTGATGTTTTTCTCTCTCATCGATGTTTCTAACTCTCTATCCTCCCTTCCTCTCTGTAAAAAAATCAATAAAATATATTTTTTAAAAAATTTAGCATTAATGTAGTCTGTTCCTGAGGGTTTTTTTAATTTTTTAAAATGCTGTTCATGTGTCGATTGAACTACCAAGAGAGAGAATGAGTGGGAGGCTAGCTGAACAGTGTTGATTAGAAGTTTTTACACTCTGTCCTTGTCAACCTCTCTCTCATTTTTTCATGATAATTTCATCTGTCAATTGGCAAGCTTTAAAATGGATTTTTTTAAAGATATATTTGTGGCAACAAGTTGTGAACTTGTTTTTTTTTTCTCATAGTGTTTCTTTCTCATGCCTTTCTGAGAAAATGTCATAAATATTTTATCAATGTGAAAGAGATCAATTCCATAAATATGAGCATATTTTTATTGTGAACTATTGTTGAATTCTGTACTCAGGTACTCTGTGACTCTGATTTCCCTAAGCCCTCTCTCCCCACATCTCCCCTTCAGGAAGGACTTTTAGTTTCCAAAGTCACCATGGCTGAATTCACAAGGTTTACAGGCACAGGTGTGACTCATTTGCCAGCAATTGCTAGCTTCCTTAGTAGCTCTTTGATGATCACCTGATTCCCATTGTCTTATATTAATATTTTCAGGATACTTGATTTTTCTCATTCCTATAACTTATCTGTCCTTGGGCAAATTATTTAACCTCTCTGAGTAGGTGTTACTTTTTGCTCATCTGCAATACAATGGTACCTCGAGATATGAGTTTAATTCCTTCCATAACCTTGCTCATATATCAAGTTGCTCGTATCTCAAAGCAAATTTCCCCATTGAAACCTATTAAAATGCCATTAATCCGGCCCAACCCCCAAAATGCCACCCCAGTTGTTCTTGTTACGTGTTTTTGAATAAGAAAAATGTATTTATAAATGACAAATATTGTATAAAAAGAGAATGTAAAGGAATAAACTGGTTTTATAAAGTGTATTTACCTATTCTTTACACTCTTAGTGCTACACTTTATCCCTAAACTGAATGTAACTTAACTAATCTTCACTGACCTTAATTGCTACTGGTCTTTGCATTTTTGGCCGATTTCAAAAAACAAACAAACAAAAAAAAAAGACATGTCAAACGAGGTTTACCTCTTCCTCCCTTCGGAATGTTTCTGAAATGGGTGAGGCAAGTTTCATTGAACAGCTCCGATGCACGACCAGTAGCAACTTTTCAGGGTGTTTCTTTTCCACGAAGTGTGACACCCTCTCCCATATTCCTAAGATCTCCTTTATCTCACTTGTAGATATCTCCTCCACCTCTGGCTCCTCCTCGAAACCAATTTCTTGGAGAACCTCCGCATGTTGCTGAGACTGCAACTCTTGTAACTCCTCTGTGGTGAGTTCCAGAGAGTGCTCCTCGACTAGCTCATTCACGTCTCTCTCATCCACCTCCAGGCCCATGGATTTTCCCAGAGACACTATCTCCTCCTCCACTGGCACCTCGGGTTCGAATCTTCGAAGGTCCTTTTGGCTGTGGCCTCAGGCCACAGCTTCTTCCATGCAGAGGTCAAAGACTTCGTTGTAACACCCAACCAGGCCTGATCAATAATTCTGAGGCATATCACGATGTTAAAGTGGTTCTTCCAGAACTCTCGAAGGGTGAGGTTTGTGTTCTCTGTCACCTCAAAGCAGTGCCGGAACAGGTGCTTGATGTACAGCTTTTTAAAATTAGAAATCACCTCCTGATCCATGGGCTGCAGGATAGGAGTGGTGTTGGGAGGTAGGTAGACAACCTTTGTAAACTTGAACTCTTCGAGGAGTTCATCTTTGAGGTTCGGTGGGTGAGCAGGAGCATTGTCAAGGACGAGGAGGACTTGCATGGTTAGGTTGTTTTCCTGTAGATATTTCTTAACAGAAGGGCCGAAAACCAGGTTTACCCACTCCACAAAGAACTGCCTGGTGACCCATGACTTCGGGTTTGCCCTCCACATAACTTGCAGTTTATCTTTTAAAATCTTGTGTGACTTAAAGACTCTGGGGTTTTCCGAATGGTATATGAGCAGAGGCTTGATCTTGCAGTAGCCACTCGCATTGGCGCACAGTGGGAGAGTTAGCCTATCCTTCATGGGTTTGTGGCCTGGCATCGCCTTCTCCTCTGTGGTTATATAAGTCCTATTGGGCATTTTCTTCCAGAAAAGCCCTGTCTCGTCACAGTTGAAGACTTGCTGGGGGATATATCCTTTGGCTTCCATCAGTTCGGAAAAAATTTTGAGGTAATCCTCAGCTGCCTTCACATCCAAACTCGTTGCCTCACCATGCCTGACGATGGAGTGAATGCCGGACCTTCTCCTGAAGTTATAAAACCAGCCTCTACTGGCTTTAAATGAGTCTTTCAATGCTTCATCCATGGAAGTGCACAGGGTCTGCTCCAGCAAATCACCGTAAATCGCTCATGATGCCCTGTGTTAATGTATCTCTTTAAGCTGCTTCTCCATCACCCACACCATCAGTAGATTCTCCATTTTTTTCATGGAGAGAGCTACGGAGCTTAGAAATTATTGTAATGCCCTTAGCTGGCATTATACCCTTTATCGACTCCTTCTGTTTAAGCACAGTGCATATCGTTGAAGTACTACGCCCGTACTGCCTTGCCAAGTCAGCCACTCACACACCTTGCTCATATTTTTCTATGATTTCACCCTTTAATTCAATAGACATCATCCTCTTCTGAGCACTGACCTTTCCACTCACTTTCTTCGGACCCAAAGTTATAAAAAGAAATATGATAAAGTATGTAAATGCACAAAAGATGCTTCGACAACGAGGTAAACAAGCACACTGACTGAGGCGTGGGAAACTGAGATGCTTGAGTCGAGGTAAACTGGTGGGTCGTGTGCAGCTAGCCGATCCGCTTGATTACTTGTATCTCAAATGTTGCTCATATTGCAAAGCAAAAAAGTTGCTCGCTCGACGGCTCGTATCTCAAAAATCTCGTATGTTAGGGCACTTGTATCTTGAGGTACCACTGTAAGGAAATAATAACACCTATTTTGTAGGTTATTGTAGGGATTATATATATGTAAAGTTTCTATCATAATGCCCAGCACACAGCCAACATTTGATGTCTGTTATGATAATTACTAGTAGCCCTGTGTACGAATCCATGTGCCAGTAGCTCGCCTGTAGCTGGCTGCCACCCTCCAGTAGCTCTCTGCCCACTGCCCCACCCTCCTGAAGCTCCCCTCGCTCCCCCTCCCCTGCTCCCCTCCCAGCTTGCTGCCCTGCCCCTCTGTAACTCTCCACCACCTGCTTGTAGCTTGCTGCCCCCCTGCTGATCAATGATCTGGTTGTTACGTGGTCAGTTTTTAATTTCAAGGAGTAAAGACCTTTTGCATATTACATCTTTATTATATAGGATTTGTCTTGAACTTATCTGACTACTGTTCTTATTTAATGAGGGAGGTGCTATTATAATGAATGGTTAGAGACCTGAATAACCCTGCCCTATTGGCCTCCAGATGAACTTGTCCTTTGGATCAGAATGGCCAGGTTACCCCTGTGGGAAGTCTCTTCCCAGCTTCCTCAGTGCTTTCAGAAATGAGTTCTGGGCACTGCTGGTGGGTCCCGGCCTCAGTCAGAGGTAGCATACCTTGGAGACCCAATGCTCACAGTGTAGACTGAGACTAGGATTTAAATGCCAACTCCCCCACTTATTAGCATGTAACTATGACACTAAAAATTATTCAACCTTAGTTTCCCCATTTATAAACTGGAGATGGATCGTATCTCTACTTCTTAGAGTTATTACAGGGATTGAATTAGACAGTAGAGTCAAGCACACAGTAGAATTTAGTAAACTCTCAGTACCTAGCAAGTTAGCCCCAGTCCAGGTAGTGGCCATATGAGTCACTGCTCTCCTTTCTTTCTTGGCAATTGTACCCATGTCCTAGGGCAGTGGTAGGCAAACTCATTAGTCAACAGAGCCAAATATCATCAGTACAATGATTGAAATTTCTTTTGAGAGCCAAATATTTTAAACTTAAACTTCTTATAACTCCACTTCTTCAAAATAGACTCTCCCAGGCCGTGGTGTTTTGTGGAAGAGCCACACTCAAGGGGCCAAAGAGCCGCATGTGGCTCAAGAGCCGCAGTTTGCCGATCACTGTCCTGAGGGGGAGTCAAGACAACCTCATTCTCCTATTCTTTCGTCTTCCTTGAGGATGAACTTCAACTTGCCAGGAGTCCTTAGGTCTGAGTCATCACTTTCTTGAGTCCACTTCCCCACTCTAGTTCTGACTCTATCTCTCAGCATTGTGCCAATACTCTGGGAGCTAAGGCAATGTTAATTGTCTACTTATACCTAGGGTCTTGGCATGTCTGTAACATTTCTAAACAGGGGAAGATTATTTTTGGGTTCTCCTTTATGTCATATACAGTTGACTTTGAACAACACAGGTTTGAACTGTGTGGATCCACTTATAAGCTGGCCTTTCTCAAATTGACCCCTGCAATTCAAGCCCAGGCTAATCAAGGGTCAGCTTTGTGTTTGGGAATCCATGCATGCAGAGGACTGACAGTGGTAATATTCAGATTTTCAGCTGTATGCAGAGGTCAGTGTCCCTAATGCCAGCATTATTCAAGCGTCAACTGTATTGTTGGTTTGAAACCTCAGGAGCTTCCAGGGTGAAATCTGAAACTTGCCCCCATAACAGAGTACAAAGAGAGGCTGGAAAAGAGGTAGACCATCTTAGATAGATAAGTGGCAGGTTTAATAAGCAAGACAACCTACACACAAGGCTTGTCCCAGGCCACTGCAAGATGAGTAGATCTCTGCACCCACCCTTCAAAATTTTAAGAGTTTATAAAGAGGCCTTCACAAGGTTCAGTCACGTGTACCATCCAGAGCATCTCAGCAATACACTCTCTCGCAAAGCTGCGCCCTTGAGAACGGCTTCCACTGTGGGAATACTGGACAGAGCATCCACGCCAAGGACAGGGGAGGAGCCTCCAATTGCCTGGGTTCAGCTCACAGGTCAACCAGTCACATCCTCTCATGACCTCCTTCGATGTGTATCGAGTTACTGTGCAAACACAAAAGTGATTCCTCGTGTCAGTAAATATGTTTGTTCCATTTGGTTAAATATTAAAATGCATTTCTATGTGCTGGCCACATAGCTTATTGATTACAGCTTCCCCTCAAAAAATGTCGTTTTGTTACAATGCTGATGAGGAAAAACAATTGTTTCCTGACTGCAGTCACTGTTTGTGTGCAGTTTGCACATTCTTCCCTTGTCTGCATGGGTTTTCCCCAGGGGCTTCGGTGTCTTCCCACATCCCAAAGGTGTGCACCCGGGGTGAACTGGCGTGTGTACATTGTCCTATCCTGAAAGAGTGTGGGAATAGGCGTGAGTGTGCCCTGCAACGGAAGGGTGTCTTGTCCAGGGTCCCACCCTGAGCTGGGGAGAGGCTCTGACCACCCATGGCCCTGAACTGGACTAAGGAGGCTTGCTTTGATTCATCTTCCTTAAATGTATGTATAGCTCACATACATTTCAATCTTTAATACTCAAAGGGGTTTGGGTCCCTAGTTAGAAGTTTGGTCATGTTTCTGTGCCCGGAAATAGGCACATAGGAACTTAACTCTTATTTATATCGATTAACCTCAGGTAAAATTGATTTTGTTAAGGTCATCTCGCTTAAAGTCACAGTTTCCAAGAACCTATTCACAATGTTAAGTGAGGATTTAGTGTGTATGATGGTCTTCTTCTCACAAATTAAAAATATTAGAGGCAGCAATGATGTGGAATTCTAAACCAAACCTCAACATTCATGCATATCTGTCCTAAGAGTCCCTAATGAATGGTCTCTTCTGTATTCACTTCTGTGTAGACAGAATTTTAAAGATGATTTAATCAAGCACAAATCTAGATCCTGCTGTGAAAGAAGTTTGCAGATGTAATTAAGGTTGCAGATCTTAAATTGGGGAGCTTATCCTGGATTATCTGGATGCACCCAATCTAATCACTTGAGCCCTCTAAGCAGAGGTATATCTCTGGCTGCAGTGAGAGAGATGCAGCAGCAGAGGAGGGCAAAGAAAGATGCGTCAGGAAAGAGAGAGCCTGAGAGTCTGAAGCATGATAAGATATGACCCATTTTTTTGGCTTTGGAGATGGAGGAAGGGAGCCCTGAGCCAGGGAACATAGGTGGCTTCTAGGAGCTGAGAAGTACCTCCTGTGGGCAGCCAGCAAGAAAATGAGGACCTTAGTCTTCACAGCACAGAACCAAATTTTGCCAACAACTTAAATTGGGGAGGGGGAGGGTGATGGTTTAGGGGAGAGGGGAAAGGGAAGCAGAGACATGGAGAGTTTGGAAGGATTTTCCCCTACAAGCTGCCAGTAAAGAATGCAGCCCTGCCCTGACTGGTTTGGCTTAGTGGATAGAGCATCGGCTTGATGATTGAAGGGTCCCAGGTTCGATTCCAATCAAGGGCATGTACCTTGGTTGTGGGTACAACCCCAGTAGGGGGCGTGCAGGAGGCAGCTGATCGATGTTTCTCATTGGTGTTTCTAACTCTCTATCCCTCTCCCTTCCTCTCTGTAAAAATCAATAAAATATATTTTTTTAAAAAAAATGCAGTCCTACTGACACCTCAGTTTTAACCTGTGCAACCCTGAAATTAGTTTACATATCGCCATCCTACAAAACTGGGAGATTAATGAATGTCAATTTAAAATATTATAGCAGTGGTAATTTGCTACAGCAGCAATAGGAAGACAAATGTCCTCATTTCCAATGAGAAATTCATGTTTCCCAAGTTCTCTGCCCTGTTTGGTTTTCTTACCAAAAGTATCTTTGATTCTATCCCTCACATTTTCAGTCGTATTCACTCAGATGTAGAGATGAATCCATAAATTCTATATTTACTCGACAATTGAAATGCATATTCATTATAGGATGAGAGTCAGATTGCACATCTCCTTGTGTGAAGTTTCTCTGTCACTTACACACTGTTAGAGTTCAGGGAAGTTGCTGTGCGTAGAAATGAGTGTGCATTGGACATAAAGCCAGTCAACCTGGAGAGGTAAAGGAAACGTTTTAAAATTCTGCAAAATGCATTTGAATCCAGATTAAGTCTAGCTTTTATAGGAAAGAATCTCAATTTCAGAAGTGACCTTTAGGGACCTCAGGGGAATGTTGCAAAATTTCAAATGCCTTATAAAAGTCCTAAGAATGAGTACAATATCACTTTTTATAAAACCTTACAGTGCAAATTGAGAGGATTCTGGCAGAATGCCAACACATAGTTATAGTAGACCTTAAGAAAGCCATGGTTTATTTTCTTTAACCATTTTGCTTAGAGCCTGGGAATCATTTATAACAAGTGTCATGACAAAATATATATGGCAAAATGTGTGTGTGTGTGTGTGTGTGTGTGTGTGTGTGTGTGTGTGTAGTTTAAATGTCTCTCAACCACAGTTTCTACGTGCAGTTTGAAAGAGCTGCCTGATGGGAGCGCCATTTAACAGGATTTGGTTTATTGAAACTCGTGCTAAGATCGGGTGCCTTTGCAAGCAACAGGCCTGCACGCCCAAAGCAGCAAGGAGAGAGGGAAGGAAAGGTGGCTGGGAAGACAAATGGGCGTGCTCTGGAACGGAACAGAGCCTGCCTTGCCACTGAGATAAAATCAGTGATCTTTGGTAGACTTCTTGGCTCTGAGCTGCCCTCTCTCTGTTGACATGGATTGACATCTGGCAAAATGGTTCTGATGTGGGGGTGGCCCCACGTTTTCACATTCTGCATTTCTGGTCACCAGAGTGGACTATCAAGTAACCAAATGCACGGTTCACATTTTGTGTGCAGTTTAAAATAATAATTTCTAATGGTATATGTTTTCCTTCACATCTTACTCTGAAACAGTGAAAAGCAAAATGTATTTTAAAGGAGAAAATCAGCCAGTCAGCTTTCAGTGAACCGAGACTCTAAAATCTGGAGTCCATTTCTGGTCCTGCTAATGCCCCGGAACATGAAAATGAACAACTCAGCCATGGGATGCCCTTGGCTTACACTCTCCTTCTACCATGAAAGGGCCGACAAATAATGTGGTGCCTGAGGGCAAGGGTTTCCAAGTTGGAGAGACCTAGCTTTCAGTCCCAGCTCTCCCATGTTGTGGCTTTACATTACTTAATCTCTCCAAATTTCAGGTTCTTTGCATTTAAATGAGTAT
>PVJN01045405.1:0-16908 GCA_004026805.1 Lasiurus borealis
GGGGGGGTAAGAGAAAGTCACTCTGGACACCGCGGGGCCCCGGGAAGGGAGGTGTAAGTTCTGGCTCCCGCCAGACGCCTCTCAGCAGACTCCTGCCGCCTTCAGATGTTAAAAGCCAGGGTTTTTTTCTGGGGTAACACGGGCTCTGTGGCAGGAATTCGGTGCCAGGTTTGTGGGAGCACCGACTTCACAAAGGCCTTGCGGGAGAAAGGCACACAGGTAAACACCTGGAGGACCCCCGACCTGGAGGAGATCAGGAACCAAGGAGAAAATCAGAGGACAGAAATTAAGCCTCAAGTCCTGTGATTTGCAAAGCGAGGTCTCCAAACTTTTGCATTCTTCTAGTTTTTAAAACCCTCTAGAGCTGCTGCTCCCACCAAGCTCAACCAAAAATAAAATACCTTCCTTATAAATGTTTATAAATATTGGCCCTATTTAAATATATATATATGTATATGTATGTATATATATATATTTATTTATATTTATATTTTCTTGGAAAATAATTGTCCCCCGTTTTATCTCCCATCCCCTTCCTCAGTGAACTATGGGCAGACAGACAGCTAATGACCAATCTGTTGTTTCCAGCAGCACGGATCCCAGCAGCTAGCTACTTGTGCTCACTGAAGAAGGCAATGTCATTCCTAAGGGATTCCAATGTGCACGACCCAGGTGGTGGGCCTCCACCCAGGTTTACTTTCGTCCCCTGGGCACTTGTAATTCCAGCAACTGCATCCTGTCCAGGGCTAGAGATAAAGCAAACCCGAAGTCCAGCTAATTGCTAACTAAACTCTGACAAACCCCCACTGCCTCCATCCACCACCAGCGTGTACCTAGCTTTGTAAAGCCAGGCCCAGGATCCGGAGACATCTCTCCTCATCCAGGAAGTAGTACGGCACTTGCTAAAGCCCTTTAACTCCAGTGCAAATGCGGACTATTGGAAGAAGCACTTAGCTAGGATTCCCAAGACCTGAGTTTCTACATCCTGACCTGGCTAAGCCCCTTCATTACCTATGACCTTAGAAGAAACCCTGGATTCTTTCTAAACCTCCACTGTTGGACAGGGATAATTAACGCCTACCTCCACAAGGGAGATAACTAATGCCTACCTCTACAAGGCACTGAGAAGATGATGTGAAAACACCTCAAAAATGGTCATACTATTAAAATTAGAAATATATTTTTCAAAATGCACCTCTTCTTGCATCTCCCCTTCTCTCCGCTTCCTCCCCCTCCCTCCATCCCTGCCTCACACATACACATCAAGACTACAAAGAGCAGAATGGAGAATTTTCTCAGATCTTAACAGCCCCTCTTCATTATTAAGTACACTGGTGAAGTGGTTAAGTCTCTAGGTGTCCAGCTTTAGGCCCAGAAAAGGAGACTGCAAAGTGCTTGCCAATTTACAACCCTTTATTTTTAATCTTTAAGCCACTTAAGAGAGTATGAGTCACTACTCAGAGAGACTCCCTTTCAGCTCGCTCTGGTATGAGGAAGTAGGGGAGTAAGTTTTCTAAGGAGCCAGGTTACAATGTGATGGGGGTAGAGGCTAGGACTAGTAGTATAGCCACACGCAGGCCTCTAGAAGCAACTGTCAGCCAGGCAGAGTATTAGAGAGACAGGTTATGAGGCTGGGGAAGGGTTTACAACACTGCAAAGTCCAGAGGTGAGAAGTAGGAATCCATTTGGTATAATGGTGCCAGGGAAGGAGAGAACATAATCCTGATGGTTTATCTGACCATCTGCCACTCAGCAGTGGGCAATGAAGGAAGACCAGAGGCGCTCACTGGACACCAGCTCTGTGCAAGGCACATTGCCCAATGCTTCGGAGCAAGCACGTCAAACTCATGGCCTGCAGGCCACATGCCTCATTTATTTGGCCCGTGTTAGCCTTTGAGTTTGACATGCTTGCTTTGGAGGGATTCAAAGATGACTGGGAGAGTTGCTGGCCAAAGGAAGTGAAACTAATATGCAAACAGTTTGATACCAAAAGAGGAGAATAAGGGCCGGGGCAGAGGGAGAATTCAGAGGACAAGGAGGTAACTCTGCCTCGGCAGCCAGGCAGGATCAGCTGTAGGAGGGACAACATTTGACCAGACCTTGAAATGCAGGTAGATTATCAACAGGCTTGGACAAGGGGGAGCTGCCTCTCCTCCTGGAGGTGGTGGTGGGGGGGGGGGTGAGCAGCACAGGTAAAGGCACCAACTAGACTGTACCAGGAACAGCTCCAACGATACCTTCTGTCTGGAGCGTAAGGACTGTCAGCTGTAACAGGCAAACCCGGAACTAAGTAAGGCCTGGAGACCTTTGCACACTTTTGAGGCGGAGGCGATGGGGGCTGGGCTGGGCTGGGCTGGGCTCTAGGGATGATCATTCTGGCAGTGGTAGGTTAGAATGGGTAGAAAGGAAAAAGCCTGAAGGCAACCGGGTCACTTAAGTGGTGCTGCCGTTGTCTGGGTCAAAGGACTAGTCAGTGTGTGGCAAGAGGAATAAAAAGGAATGGATTGATGGGAGAGTCCACAGGACTTTGGTAACAGACCGTATATGAGGTTCAAAGGCAAGGGCTGGATACGGCTCTTGGGCTTTTAGAGTGGCTACGGGGTACAGTGGAGCACTAAACACTTCCTTCTAGATGGGCTGAATCCGCATTACCAGCAACACGATGGGGTGACATGTCCAGATGTGGAACTAGAGCTCAAGACTGAAGACCTGTACACTAAGATTCTGTGCGATTTACTGGTAGCATGTAACATGTGAATGGGAACATTAAAGAGGTGGGACTAAATCCCTGTTTGTCCCAAGAGGCTTTATGTAAGAAGAAGAAGGGGAGAGAGGGAAGATGACTGCTTTTCCTGCATTACAGCAAGCTTGACAGGGTAAACTATGGAGTGTTCGTTTCCGGAATTTCTAAACATTAGCAAGACTGAAAATGTCGGGAGAAGATGGCCAAAATGCTAAAATGTGATGGGATTTGTACACATTCAAGGACTTAAAAAACAAAACAAAAAAAAAACAACCCCAGAGCTGGGAAAGAAATGCTGGGAACAGAAAGGGGCAAAAAACAATAAACTGTTTTTGTCAAATTCTCTGTCACTCTATACTGCCTTTCCAGATCTTAGGAGTATCGTAGCAGCAACGATTAGTCTTTAAAGTCCTCATAGAGGAGATTTCCAAAACGAACTCTACCCCATCTCTGGCCGTCTCTTTACCTGGGAGTTATCACCTGGAGGATGCTGTAAGTTTCAGGCAAATCAATGACCTCAGGCCGGAACCAGGGATCACATCTTTGCAGCTTTGGATGTAAGGACAGTTTGGAAAGGTAGGACCAGTCCGCCACCAGGAAAGTACTCAGCCAACTATGCACTTGGAAAGAGATATTCAAAACCATATTACAGACATAAGAGCAGTAACGCCTCAGAGACGGCAAGGGCACAATCCTCACCATGAAACAAGTTAAAAAAGGCCTATATTTTCGAAAGGCCTAATGTTGATTTGAGGTGAGGCTATTAGGTTAGACACTTCAGAACTCAGAATAACTGGAAGAAAAATTAAAAGGAAGGCTAAAAGAATGTCTCCACCTGCAGCAATTGCTATTTGTGTTCCTTGGAGGATATAGATAGTTTTCTCTCCCTCCCTCCCTCCCTCCTCTCTCTCTCTCTCCCCTCCTCCCCCCTTTCTCTCTATATATCTTCTTTCCTTCCCTCCCTCTTTCTCTTCACACACACACCTCCCACAAAATCACCTAGGTCTGTGGTCAGCAAACTGCGGCTTGGGAGCCACATGCGGCTCTTTGGCCCCTTGAGTGTGACTCTTCCACAAAATACCACGGCCTGGGAGAGTCTATTTTGAGGAAGCAGGGTTAGAAGAAGTTTAAAAAATTTGGCTCTCAAAAGAAATTTCAGGAGTTGTACTGTTGATATTTGGCTCTGTTGACGAATGCGTTTGCCGACCACAGAAGCAGGGAAAGGATATGAATGGAAATTTAGATTTGCTCTGGTGTTTCAGATTCAGCCATAAACCTAGAATCCCTGCCTCTTCTTCAACCAGTCACAGCAGAATTAAACACAAAGCGCCTGCCACCTCTGCTGAGAAGGAGAAAAATGGCCAGTTACACTCAACAAACGAACACCCGAGGTCCTGGGGAAGGAATGCAGTGGCTGAGTCTCCTACCCCAGGCCATCCTGATTCCTGCCTTCTTATTTGTCTGTTATCTACACGGGCAAAGCTCCCCTGTGTAGACAGAAGTATGCCCCAGTCCGGAGGCCCCACCTTCGGCAAACAGGTGTTGCTATGCCTGTGAAGGGAACAGCCGCCGGAGCCCAGGACGGGTTCCTCCAGTGCCGTCAAGTGGTTCAAAGGAAAAGGACCTCTGAGGAATGCGGTGGGGCCAGGCCCGCTCTTGCCCAGGATTTCTGGTTCTGCTTCCCACCCTCCAACATGGAGGCAGAAGGCCGGCACACGCGGGTGTTCAGAGCCCTCGGGCCAGCGCCGGACAAGGGGGCCGGCAGGACAGCGAAGACACTGAGAGCTCACGAGAAAATAAATGGGAAAAGAGGAAACACGAATCTGGTCCATTCTACCTGAACCCCGTCCTCGGGGATTACCAGCCATGCGACCTTTCCCCGGAGCTTACCACAGACTGGCTGTCACTAGAAAAGGCGAGACAGAGGCTGCCTGCGCCCCTGGAGAAGGAAGGAGGGGGGAGGAAGAGAAAGGCAGGATACAAACCTCCTCGGACAGACACAGGCCCTACACACCCCCTGGTCTCCGGGGAGCAACGTCAGCCCACCCGACATGTCCTCAGACCCTCCACGGGACCCACACAATCGTGAGAAGGGGATTCTCCTTTGCAGGCCCTTGCAGCCTCGTTGAGGAAATAGGACACAGACACGCACGGGCATGAACACGCCGACACAAAGATGTGGCAGCATGTAGCAAAGGTCATTTCAGAGAGTGCCATTCCGACTAAACTCCACTGCTCGGCTGAGAACAGAGCAGCATGGGGTTCTTCCACACGACTGTTCCTGTTGTTAGGTCTCATCCCACCTGCCGCTTTCAGGGACCTCCGAACTAAATCCCTGCCAACGTGTGCCACACTGACCCGGCAGCAGAGGGCATTTTATTTTTTCATTGGGGGGTAGGAGGTGTTATGTCTTGCCCTTTAAAAACCAGATCCTGCCAAAACAGGTTTGGCTCAATGGAGGGAGCATCAGCCTGCGGACTGAGAGGTCCTGGGTTCGATTCCGGTCAAGGGCATGTGCCTTGGTTTCGGGCATATCCCCAATTGTGGGGGTGGGGGTGCAGGAAGCAGCTGATCGATGTTTCTGTCTATCACTCTCCCTTCCTCTCTGTTAAAAAAAGTCAATAAAAATATATTTCAAAAACAAAACAGATCCCAATTGCCCACTTTCAGGGCTATGGAACGGTCTGTGTGGCCCTGGCACGTTAAAATGTGAGTTTGAAGAGTGCAGGCATTTCCTCCTCCTCAGCTCCCGAGCCTCTGCCGATCTCCCAATGAGATAGCACAGCCTCCTTCCCACAGGACTTTGCGAGGCAGCCTCTCACGGGGCGCAGGCCCTGAATAATTCATGGTCGCCCGGTCACTCAGGAGCGCCGAGGCCCGCCAGCTGCCACCGAGTGGGAGGCAGGCTCCAGGCTTCCTGTCAAAGAATTAAATACGACCAACCGCCTCTGAGACCTTCCTTACAGAAACAGACCATCCTGCCCTCTCTTCCCCTTCTCCCTGTTCAAACCGGGAACTGTCCCGCTCGATCAAAGGGTCGCTGACTTTTTTACTCTGAAGAGGACAAGTCACAAGTGCAGAGATGGGGTGGAGAGAAGCGATGCCCTCAGACAAGTGCAAGGTCGGGGATGGCCTCCCCCCCACTCAGGATGAGAGGACACTGTGCCTGACACCAGACGATGCTCAATCACTGCCAGGCCTCATTCCCTGCTCCTACCTGTCCCTCTGCTCCGGCCAACCTGATCGGTCCAGACCACCTGTCCTGGGCTACCCCATCTCCACCCCTCTGCTCTTGGTGCTCCTCTATCCTCTTGGTCTAAAGTCCACTCGTCTCTCAAGCCCAGCTCCCACGTCCCTCCTTCCAGAATGGCTTCCCCGATGATCCCAGCTGGGCTGACTGCTCCTGCTCAGACATCCTATCCCAGCACACGGGCAGTCCCCCTCCGCTGGCACCTCTCCTGCCCTGCCTTTGAGTATTGCTTATCTCCTCGGGTGCGCCAGTCTTATCTACCTAATTAAAATAATGGAAAGTGCAGCGGTGGCAGGCTCCGGCGAAGTAAACCGTGGACTCCAGCCTCAGCTTTGGACACGGTCTGGGCCCTGTGCCCCTGAGCCAGGCCCTTGGCTTCTCGGATGCCCTCCCCCAAACCCCAGGGACCTGAAATAGAAAGTCTCTAAGATTCTCTGGATAAAAGGCTCCTGTTAACACATCATCACCCGTTTTCAGACAAACACAGTGCTACGGCATAACCTTCACTCTGCACCTCGTAGCCCCAAGTCCTCTTTGGAACTGTTGTTCCCACGTGCTTTAGCCATGTCAGAAGCCTGAACACTGAACCGCAGCCGGAAAATGCAGCCCGGGCTCTGTGAGGGAGTGGGCACCATATGGTGAACGGCGGAGCCCACTCCGCCCTGGGAAACCCACCCCTAGTCCACACCTTACTCCTGAGAACTAGAACCCAACAGGTAAAGAGGATCCTTTTCAAAATCCGCCTACCATCTCATGTACAGACCAGGAAAAGGAGGCACAGAATGGCATGCCCAGTGATACAGAGGAGTGGACTGCATATCAGAAAGTTTCTGAATTCCTGCTGCCTCTATCTCATTTCCAGGGCAAAGCCGAAGGTGGAGGAAGCCGAGGACAAAGGAAGGGCCATGCATTTCTTCTGCCTGTCCGTGAAGTGGGCCCAGGGCTCGAAGCTCACTCTCATCCCCCCTCTCCCACCTCACCTTCCAGCATCCACCACCACACAGGAACCCACAGGCTTCTACTAAGTGGCACCTGGCCTGTGTCGTTCCATGTTCTCTGAGGTCCCACTTATACCGGCGCAGACAGAATGAGGATCCAGACTGTGCGGTACCGGCAGCTTCAATCTCAACCTCCCAGCAGAGAACCAAACACACAGTTAGACCCAATAAACTCTGCTGTTCTAAGACCTTGTCTCGCCCTGACCGGGTGGGTGGCTCAGTACATTGGAACATGGTCCCGTACACCAAAAAGGTTACAGGTGTGATTCCCAGTCAGAACACATACCTAGGTGGGTTTGACCCCCAATTGGGGCACGTATGGGAGGCAATCAATCAATATTTCTCTCTTACTTTCTCTAAAATCAATATCCTCAGGCGAGGATTTAAAAAACAAACAAACAAAAAACAAAGATCCTTTCTCTCTGCTTTCTGCACTGGACTTTTCTTAATTATTCTTATGATGTTTAGGAAAGTTTATTCATGAGGTATTTAAAAAAAAAACATCTGACAAATGGATGTCTTCATTATAACTGGCATTTTAATGACAGGTAAAGAATGAAGTAAGATCAGAAAGAGAGTAATAAACTTTTTACTAAAACCTGCCGTGCTCACCTATAACCACCTTTCCATTTACCTTTTTATTGCCATTTTTATCATCGTTTTAATTGCCATCTACCAGAAAAACATGAATTATGACCATGATGGTGACTCCTCCCCATTATTTTAATATTAATGGCCCAGTGCATGAAATTTATACACATTAAAAGGGAATTAAGTAGAGGAAATATTTTAATATTATAGAGGCCTGGTGCACGAAATTCATGCATGGTGGAATGGGAGACTCCCCTCAGCTCAGTTGCACCCTCTCCAATCCAGGACTCCTCAGGGGATGTCCGGCTGTCAGTTTAGGCCTGATCCTAAGTGACCAGAAGTTGGACATCCCTCTTACAATCCGGGACCACTGGCTCCTAACTGCTCACCTGCCTGCCTGCCTGCCTGATTGTGCCTAATTGCACACCCCACCCCCGCCAAGCCCCACAGGGCAGGGAGCGCAGCCTCAGGTCCCCCATCAAGCCCCACCAGGTGAGGGGGTACAGCCTCAGGTCCCCCAGCCCTGGCGCGAGGGCATGACGACCATTTGCATATTAGCTCTTTATTATATAGGACAGTGGTCGGCAAACTCATTAGTCAACAGAGCGGCAAACCATGACCAGCTCACAAGCTACGGTTTGCTGACCACTGATAGAGGATAATAAAAGCTGTAGTAAAGAATGGGGAGAAACTGAAAACCTTGCGCATTGTTGGTGGAAATGTAAAATGGCGCAACTGCTGTAAAAAAACACACCCAGTATATAGCCTCTCAAAAAATTAAAAATAGAATTACATATGACCCAGCCTTCCCACTTCTGTGTGTATATCCAAAAGAATTGAAAGCAGGATCTCAAAGAGATATTTGCATACTCATGTTCACTAAAAATTATTATTCATAAGAGCCAAAGTGAGAAGTAACTCAAATGTCCACTAATGAATGAATAAAGAAAATATATTGTGTACATATAATGGAGTATTATCAGCCAGAAAGAAAGAAAGAAAGAAAGAAAGAAAGAAAGAAAGAAAGAAAGAAAGAAAGAAAGAAAGAAAGAAAAAAAAAGAAGCCTGGCCAGCATGGCTCAGTGGTTGAGCACTAACCTATGAGCCAGGAGGTCATGGTTTCATTCCCAGTCAGGACACATGCCCAGGTTGCGGGCTCAGTCCCCAGTTTGGGGCATGCAGGAGGCAGCCAATCCATGGCTCTCTATTGTTATGGATGTTTCTATCTCTCTCCCCCTCTCCCTTCCTCTCTAAAATAAATAAAAAATAAACTTAAAAGAAAGAAAGAAGGAAAGAAATCCTGTCACATGATCAACATGGATGATGATCCTGAGGACACTGTGCTAAGTCATTACAAGGGCTTTATTAAATGAATTAGTCCCAGAAAGATGGGTGTTGAATGTTTCCACTTCCCTGAAGTGTCCAGAACAGTCAAACCCATAGAAACAAAAAGTAGCATGGTGGTTGCTGGGAGAGGTTCAGGGGGTGGAAGGGGTTGGAGAGTTATTCAGTGGCTATAGAGTTTCAGCTGTGCAAGAGGATATAGAGATCTGATTCATAATAATGTGAATACAGCTAACGCTACTGAACTGTACACTTAAAAATGTTTAAGACGGTACACACACACACACACACAGTCCTCGGGTTATGTCAGACTCAATGTATGTCATTTCGTGGTTACGTTGCCATCTCCCATTTATAAAAAATAAAAAAAGTTCTGTCATTTTTATGTATGTACATATGTGTTTTATGTTTTTTATTATTTATTTACCGCAAATAAAGGTCAGGAACTGTTATCTGTCTTTAAAATTTTTTTTACTGTTTCACTTCATTACTGCTGTGTATATGCTTCACGTGAGCGACATAAGTGCTTATATAGGTGGGTTCCGACTCATGGCGAAAATTGCATTATCTTGTACCATAGGAACGAATTTCTGATGTAACCCGAGGACCTACTGTGTGTGTGTGTGTGTGTGTGTGTGTGTGTGTGTGTGTGTATTTTTTTTACCACAATTAATAAATAACATTTAAAGTTTATAGCGGCATGCACTACCGGGTATGGGAGGAAATAGCAGATCTAGCGCCATATGTCATACGTCTATGACACCTGAAAGTCAGACAAAACATTTCCAAATCCTATCGTCTAATACACAGATCCCTCCGAGTCCTCTCTTCAACCCTTAAGAAAAAAAACGCACAACTTTATGGGCTCCAGGCTAAATCTCATTTTTACAACTAAGGCTTAATACATTAGTTGTTGCCTGCAAGCCTCTCAGGTGTGAGCAGTCCTATGGCGAAACCTCCAGTTACCTCCAGAGCCATAGCAGTGTCAGGCCCGATGACGCCCACAGGCCAATCCTCAGGACATTGTTCAAAAACTTTATTTTTAGTCACCATCCTGGAGATCAAGCCTATGGAACACAAAAGTCATCAAGTGATAGTTTAGGGATAGTCAGTAACAACACAACATAGTTAAGCAGAAATGTCCACATTCATACAATTTGGGTGATGGGTGCGTGCGTGTGTGTGTGTCTGTGAGTGCACATGTACAGGCCCACATGCACACAGGATCACCTTGGCTGATATTAAATAGACAAGTTTTCCTTACTCTTAAGGTTTCATGATACTACACCATCAGCTATCCTGAAGCATACTGCTATCCTGTCCAGGTGGGCACACACCTAGTTTTCTGTTAAGGATATTTTTAAGGCAGGAATGTTCAGGAAGCAATGCAGTAAGGTTCTTACTGATGAAAAATATCGTAGCCTGGCCAGTGTGGCATCAACCAATGAACAGGAGGTTACAGTTCAATTCCCGGTCAGGGCACATGCCCAGGTTTGCAGGCTTGATCCTCAGTGTGGGCCGTGCAGGAGGCAGCCAATTGGTAATTCTCCCTCATCAATGATGTTTCTAACTCTCTCTCTATCTCCCTCTCCCTTCCTCTCTGAAATCAATAAAAATATTTTAAAAAATAAACAAACAAAAAACATTGTCCTCAGTTCTGCCTCTTAAAGATTATGGAAGAACATTTGGCAAAAGTTATTGCATAGGAAAGGTGTCTATAATTTGAAGTGATAATAATCAAAGCCTTGTTAATACTCTCCAGGAGTATTTCTGACTCATCAAACATAAAAAGTTAACAAGAAAAAAATCAACAAGAGACTAGGACTTGAGTCAGTCACCCGGCATTTATTACTTCCTGGAGGAGGACAAAGGTTGCTATCTGCGCTATACCCACACAGAGTTTGCGCCTCCCTGTGTACACAGAAACCACCGGGCCAAAGAGGCCAAACTCACCTTGGTAACCAACCACAGGAAGGCGGCCCGCTACTCCCCAGGAGCCCACACTCACACAGCGGCCTAAGGGGCCTTAATTAACCAGCTACCCCCTGGTTTTTCAAGGGAGGAAACTGAGAGAGGAGAGGTGATATCTCTAAAGCCTCTACTGGCCACACCCAGTGACACCCAGATCTGACCACAGTATCAGTGCTGACAATGGCCCCCTATCTGATACCACTTTTGACAAGGTCATAAAAAAGCTTGGTGACTTAAAAATAGTTTTCCTTACGTTTACTATCCATCTGTTGGCTTGTCTCTGACAGCAATGACATAGTAGGCATGTTAAATCAAGTGCCAGGTACTACTGTTAACTTGGTGGGGTCTTAAGATACCTTCACTTACTGAATTTCATCCTCCCTGAAATAAAAACATAGCCTTTATCAAAAATATTTTTTCCAGTTGTTTATACAACCTAACAACACTCATATTTAGGATATATTTTATAGCTCCATATCTTATAAGGTAACTCCAACTGTATTATCTTTTTTGTTGTTGTTAATCCCACCCAAAGATATTCTTTCCGTTGAATTTAGATAGAGCGAAAGGGAGAAAGGGGATGGAGGGAAAGAAAGAGAGAGAGAAACATAGATGTGAGGGAGGCACATTGATTGGTTGCCTCCTGCACACATTCCAACCAGGGCTAGGGATCAAACCTGTAAACCAGGACGTGCCCCCTTGACCAGGATGGAACCTGAGACCCTTCTGTGAGTGGGCTGATGATCCAACCACTGAACACACTGGCCAGGGCTGCCATTATCTTTTTCCTTTGCTATTTAAAAACAAATAAATGCTTGACCCCCTTTTTTTAAAATATAGGTGACTAGATCTCCCTTTTTAAACTAGTCACACTTCTCTTGTGCTTGAGGATCAGAAACAAAAAGAACAAACACTATAAAATACTTAATTTTTACTCTCAGCTTTCCTGTTAAATAGAGGTAATTTTTGGCTCTGTTGGGAAAGGTTTTAATAAGCTCAACCACCACTGATGTCATCAAATGAGCATTCATTCATTCCTTAAAGCAAACAAAAAAAAACTGTTTTAATTTCTGTTCATCCAACAATTCTAACCTTGTAAATTTATTTAAGGTATCGCAAAGTCTGCGGTCATTGCACAAGATTTTTTTCTTTGATGAAGTAAAGGGCATTCAGAGACCTACAAATACTGATGTGAAGGACAGCAATTTCCAAGCGTTAGAAAAGGCAGGTCAAAGACAGCATGAGGCTTTCATCTCCTCTGGAAGGCAGGGGCCTCTGTTTATAGTGCCACTAAGGCCGGCAGGCTGGGGCAAATAACCCAATTCAGAAAAGCTCAGACTGAAATATGTAAAGCGTGGCTAACGCCCCCTACCAAAGATTGCTCTTAATACGACAGTAATATTTTCATAATCTTTTCTAAGATGAAAGTGATATACAAATTTTGAGTATTATAAGTAACGAGAGGCCCGATGCACGAGATTCCCAGCCCTGGCTTTCTCCAAAAAGTCATCCAGAAGGTTGTATGGACAGTCCTTCTGCTGTTCGGTCTAATTAGCGTATTAGCTCTTTATTATATAGGATCCCCTTGAAAATCTAGTAATATTTCTTCTTCATTATTCCAATATCAAACTACAGCTGTTTCAACAAAGAGGAAGAGAGCACTAAAGCTACATCACCCCCAGGAAGGACAGATACAGCCAGCCTCTTCCGGTACAGCCAGCCTATCTGACGGATTTCCTAGGCTGAGTGCATCCCTCTGCCTGCAAGGATTACAGGTCTTCCACTCCCATCACCGCCTCTCTCTCTCCCTCTTGGCCCTATGTATGTGGGGTTCAAATTTTCAACCTCTGTTCCAAAAAAGATTTCAAATATTTTTATTGTACGTTCTCCCTAAATCATCCTCTCCATCTATGTTTAAGGTTATAATCATTTTAATGTGTACCTAAAAGAGGTCAATGCAGTCAGAGAAGATGCACATGCACAGAACCCATTAGTTTTAAAAATTAAAAAAAATATGAGTCTTTTCCAGTGCTCTTCCTGCCTCCCAGGAAAAGAAGTGTGTGTGTGGGGGGGGTGGTGGTGGTCACAAATGCTCTCTAAACACGCCAACAAAGCCATAGGTCACCCCTGTCTTCAGGCCATCAGTGCCCTTTGAAGGCTCCTGCCGCTCCACTCTGACTTCTAGCCTTCCCACCTTGCATTCATGTAATATCTCTCAGGATGGAAGGCCTCCTTGCAGAAGGAGAGAGGAGCCCTCTCTTCAGAAAAATTTTTTCATAATAAAATGTTATAACACCTCACAGGCCAACTGTGTGTATACACTGCACCTGATTTTAAGCTCTCACACAACCGGACACCGTGGGTCCCTATAACCCTCAGCATATAAAAGTAATTCGCCCATGAACTCACAGTGACGTGGCAGAGCAGGGAGGGATTCACCCTGGGACCCAGGCCTCTAAAGCCATCCTCCTATCTCAGCCTCAGCCCTGAGACGGCGGGAGGCCTGAATCTAAACTCAGAACCCTCGGTGCTCAGGTGTGGGCGGACCACCAGCCGTGCACGCGGACGGCAGACTGAGAGAGCTCCAGGACCCCTTCTGTTTCCAAAGGCTGGAGAGAATCTACACGAACTGGAGACGGCGTGGCAGAGCTTTGCAGATCTGTGACCAAAATACCCCACCCAACTCTCATCTACCCCACGTTTATGGCACCCCGAAGAAAGACATGGCATGAGGCTTTCATAAACCAAAACTAAAACCAAACTCCTGCTCCTCCCTCCTGCCTTCCCATACCACCCAGAGCCCATGGAAGAAAACTCCTAAATTCTAAGTCAACAGCTTAAGTCCGTGCACTCTAAGGCCTTGGTCACTGCCTCAGCTTGAGGGCCTCCTCGTCTCTCTCTAGGGCAAACATGAGGCTCCTAAAATGGCCTCCAGCCTCCTCACCTCCAGCCATTCTCCTCTCTACGGCATCCTCCATGGTGTCCCCAGCCAGCTCCCACCGAGACACAAGTAGGATCCTACCGTTCCTGGAACCCACACCAGTGGCTCTCAGAGCTCAGGGCTCCCGGGGGTAGAAACCTAGGGGAGGCCACTCTGTCTCAGCCAAGGTGATTTCAATGTTTGCCATTGACGAATTGAGGTAATGAATAAAATTCTATTCGAAAATAAAAATTACCTTGTGCCAAATGTTGAAAATCACTGACCGAAAATAGAAAAGCTAGATTCGTTGGTATGGCATCCAAGGCCCTCCTTGTCCACTCTCACACTTAGTTCTACACTGAGCTCTCTGCACTCCTGCAGGCGGCTCCCTGAGAAAGCCAGGCACCATCCCACCATTCACAGCACCGCTTGCTCATCCTAGAATCCCATCCCATTTGTTGATACTGCCTCTCTTCCGTAAGAAGGATCCATCTCTTCTGCTGACACAGACTTGCTCTCCCTAATCCCCTAGCTCTGTATTCCTAATGCTTAGCACAGTGCCTGACACTTAGCAGGTGCTCAGTAAATATAGCATCCCTTCATTCACTAATAAGTAAATGAAACAAGAAAAATCAAATGTCACCTCCCTCTAAATAATCATGATTCACAAGCTTAAAAAAAAAAAAAAACCCACTACTTAAATGCACTTTTAAATGTGCCTGCTACCATAGGATTTTCCAACACTATTAGTTATAAAATCTAACTCATGGCCTGGCTGGCGTGATTCAGTGATTGAACATCAACCTATGAATCAGGAGGCCACAGTTCAATTCCTGGTCAGGCCACTTGCTCAGGTTGTGGGTTCTATCCCGGGTGGGGGACATGCAGGAGGCAGCCTATCAGTGATTCTCTTTCATCATTGATGCTTCATTCTCTCTCTCCCTTTCCCTTCCTCTCTAAAATAAGTAAAAATATATTTTTAAAAATAGAAATAAATAAGTAAATAAAAAGATGGGACAGAATAGAAAATATCAGAGCATTCCACGTACTACAAGTAAACACTATTTTGTGACATTTAAAGGTGAATGGATACACACATAACTACCCCCCCCACACACACACATAATTGTATATATGAACTAGGTTGCCATGCAAACTATACAGGTACTTCTTACTGATGCTGTGCTCAAAATTTTTCTTTTAAAATCTTAGGTTAGTTATAGATTAGATCAACACAATTACTCTGAAGCCCTCTAGTTTTTTAAAACGTTAGAAACTTTATCTTCCATGATAAAATTCAATTTAGACAATAATGGTGTTGGGTGTGCCAATTAAAATGACTCCCTAAACGTGAAGGAGTTAAAAAAAAAGAAAAGAAAAAGGCCTACATGTGGACACGTCTGAAGATTATGGCTCATTAAGTGCACAGAGAAAGCTGCACAAGCACACCTGTTAATTCAGTGCCCGAGTTGGGTTTCGAATTAGTATCAAGTGTGTGCTCCAACCTTGCCTCCTCCATCCTGAATTTCTCAAGGCAGTCTTGAATACCTCTACATTATTTACAAGCATCCCTACTAACACTGGCCTTCCTTCAAATGCTTGGAGACAATTCCATGGAGGGTTTGTGCAGGGCAAATGCACACTAATCCTTTGCAGGTATAAAATTTTGTGTGTAGAGACATATAAAGGCTTAACAGACTTGGCCTGCAAAAGTGCTTCTCCCAAACCAGAATATAAAACCACTTTGGGACTATCCATCCGCAAACTGTCAAAGCCATATATCCCATGCTAGAGAAAAAGGTGAGAGCCGGGCCAACATAGCTAAACGACATGGCAATGGCCCTGGAGACTCAAGAAGTTCCTAGGTTGTTTTTATTGCTGTTAACCACAGAAGAAAAGGCTTAAATTACTGATCAGTTAAAATGACAACAGCACTCTAGCCTGTTTATAGCCTCGCCTGAGAGACAGATGAATGGCCCGTAGCTGTCGTAGGAAAATGGAAGTATTCTAAGAACCATATACTACAATTACAGCATTCCATTCCCTGTCATGGTTGGCCGACACATTCACCAAATGCCCTGTGTCCTTGAAGTCTCAAAACAGGATTCCAGGAGGAATCCTGTGGCCACATTTATAAATTTGTATATTATAAAATGCCAGCTGCTGGCATCCACTTTAGGCTAACGATGGCACACAGGAAAACAGGCTGACCTAGGAGTGGGTGCCCAGTTAGAGGTGGCCGCTTCCCCAAAAAGCATTTATAAGATCCATGGGAGAAAAGGGAGGAGGACTAGAATCATTGCAGAGAGTTTAAGAAAGAGCAGATAATTACACAAATCTTTATAGCTCTTTTGACCAAAAAAAGGTAAAACTGCTGGAAGCAAATTCCAGTAGTTAGCATAATAAATGCAAGAAATTCATCAGAAGGCTAAAGGACAGCTTCAGCAGGGCAGAAAATCTGCATAAAGGCAGTTCCCACAACCTGGTAATATTCTTATTGTTTACCAAACCTTGCCTTTGATATGTATATCTGTTTTGCTAGAGGGCAAGATGTGTGAATAAAAAACCCTGTGTGCAGACATTCAAGGAACTTAGTCACTAGAACTAAGTTTCCATCTGGCCCTCCAAAATGCCTTCCAAATTTGTATTTCTTCTCTAGTCTCATTAATCCATTTATGCATAGCCCTTTTTCCAGATTCCTGAACCCTTGTAGATGCTGAGAAAGACCCCGGCTTAAAATCTTAGGGGCAGACACAGCACAGGAGGAGGCTGGGATCAAACTGAGAGGACGGTACGAAGAATGTCCCATCTGCAGTGTCCTGGTTTGCACTGGCTTACCATGTCCCACACTTACAAAAACATTAAATTAACATTGTAGTACGGAGATCGGATACTGCAAGAATGAAAACCTAAGACAAAAATATACTCTTCAGTGAAAAAAAAATTAAACTCCAGGTTCTACTAATAAACTTATCCTGCTTTACTTCATTATTGGAGGGGTGTGGGGAAGTGTTTTCATTAATGTACATAGAAAATATCTCGAAAGATATGTATTAAATTTTTAAAAGGAGTTATCTTTAGGAATGGGATG